>SNQJ01S0001615.1:89739-138536 GCA_010110895.2 Picea sitchensis
TATTAACAAGTGCTCCAATACTAAGGATTGCAGACCCAAATGAAGACTTCATTGTATGCACAGATGCATGTAAAGAAGGACTTGGTGGAGTCCTTAGTCAAAATGGGTTTGTTATATGTTATGAATCAAGGAAGTTGAAGGAGCATGGAAGACACTATGCCACTCATGATTTGGAGTTGGCAGCCATAGTGCACACCTTGAGGAAATGGAGACACTACCTCAAGGGGAAAATGTTTGAGTTAAGGACATACCATAATGGTCTGAAATATTTATTTGATTAACCAACTCTAAATGCTAGGCAAAGCAAATGGTTGAAATTTGTTAGTGAACATGACTTTGATACAAAGTGTATCAAAGGGAAAGATAAAAAAGTGGCTGATGCACTCAACAAAAGAGTGCATGAATTGCATGCTACAACCATTAGCATGTATCAATTAGATTTGAAACACATAATTTTAAAGGCTGCAAAATTAGATTTGCATTACAAGGAATTAGTGGCAAAATTACAGCAAGGTAAATTGCAGCAGAAAATTGAGGAATACAAGCTAGATAATGATGAAATTCTCATGTACAGGGGCAGAGTTTATGTACCAAATTCTCAGGAATTGAAAAATCTGATATCGAGAGAAATGCATAATGTACCTTATGCTGGGCACCCAGGTTATCAAAAAACTATTGCAGTTGTCAAAGGCCAATATTATTGGCCAGGAATGAAGAAAGAAGTTGTTGATTTTATTGCCAAATGTTTGAAATATCAAAAGGTAAAGGATGAGCATAGACACCCAACCAATTTTCTACAACCATTACCCATTCCTGAGTGGAAATGGGAAGTTGTAACAATGGATTTCATCACCAAACTTCCCAGAACAAACAAGCAACATGATTCTATCATGGTAGTGGTGGATAAGATTACTAAAGCTACCCATTTAATTCCAGTTAAGATCGCTCACAAGGCATCCAACATTTCTGATTTTTATATGAGAGAAATTGCTCAATTACATGGCATACCCAACATAATTGTGTTTGATAGAGATCCAAAATTTACCTCAAAATTTTGGAAAGGGTTATTTAATGGATTTGGAACAAATTTGAATTTTAGCACAGCTTATCATCCAGAATCAGATGGACAAACAGAGAGGGTGAATCAAGTGATTGAGGAGATGTTGAGAATGTATGTGATGGATAAACCATCAAAATGGGAAGACTACCTACACTTAGTAGAGTTTGCTTATAACAATGGGTACCAAACATCTCTAAAGATGAGCCTATTTGAGGCACTTTATGGCAGAAAGTGCAACACATCGGTAAGTTGGGATAACCCAACAGATAGAGAAGTGGTTGGGCCAGATTTACTCAGGGAAATGGAGGAGAAAATGTTGAAAAAAAAACAAAATTTAAAGGCTTCCCAAGACAGGCAGAAAATCTATGCTGATAAGGGCAGAACTCACAGGGAATTTAAAGTTGGGGACCATGTATTATTGAAAGTGAAAGCCAACAGAAGTTCCCTGAAGTTGGGAAATTGTTGAAAGTTGGCAGCTTGCTATTGTGGGTCGTTTGAGGTCCTAGAGAGGATTGGTCCAGTTGCTTATATGATTGCATTGCATACATATATGTCTGTTCATAATGTATTCCATGTATCATTGCTAAAGAAATATACACCTGATGCTAATAATGTAATTGATTGGAATGTGATTCAGGTGGAGCAAGAAGGTGCTTTCCAAGTGCATCTGGTACACATTTTGGACCGGAAAATCAAATAGATCTGGAATCGATCCATAGGGCTTGTAAAGGTCCAATGGACCTAGTACGGTCCTGAGGACGCTACTTGGGAGCATGAGGATGCAATGCGGGCATAATACCCGCATCTTTTTGAGGATTTTTGAATTTTTTTTGTATATGTGTACATAATGCACTCAGGACAGTGCATAAATAAGGGGAGGGGATTGTAATATCCCTAGGCCAAACCCAATTGTAAATGTAAATGAAAATGTATTTAAGTTGGTGAGTTGTTTGATATCATTTTGTATGCACCTTTCAGTGCATAGTGCGTGCATGTACTACACAGTAAAATGATGAAGTGTGCACATACCAGAATACCGCGCGCAACAACTTAAGTGTGTATGATTTTGAGGCCAGAGAGCCTTTGTGTATATGCTATGTTTTATAGGTTGGTGAGCCAGGTTTGTGATGATTAGTTCGGAGAGCCTAGATGTTAAAGGTCAATGAGCCTATTTTTGTATATGTCTCATCATTAATATAAAATACATCRTTGCACGTAGACCGACCACGATAAAAGAGTATGGGGAACTAAACTCCACTAGTTAGGGAAAGGGGGGGATAAAAGTTAAGGAAAAGGGGCTAAGCCAGGGAGCTTAAGCCAAACAGGAATATTATATTAATATTTCTTAAAAGTATAAATTTTGGATAATTATTTTATCCTAAGTTCTAAGGATGGGGACAAGTGGGCCAAAGTAGCTCCCAACATGACAAGTGTCAAGTGGGGGACATGCATACATATTGTTTGGACTTAGTTCATTTTTAGGGTTTCATCCATTCCTTCCATCGGTCATTCATCCATTCCTTCCATCATTCAGTCATCCAGTCAATCATTCCATGATCATTCACACACTCATTAAGCTATCCTCCGTGCCTTCCTGTCACTGTATCTGAACCTGTATCCATAACCATACATGTTTGTGTACCTGTTTAGCTGGGGAGCTGGACTGAAGAAGCGGGTTGTCAGGCCCGTGGGATATTGAAGAGGCAGGTTGTCAGGGCCGTGAGCAATTTCTCTTTGGGTGAGAGAATTGTTGGGAATTGATTTCCTGAAGGTGCTAAACTGCAACTACAGGGCTATGAGACTTCCTGTCCGACCTGTTGCTGAAACCCAGAAAGGAAGTGGGGCAGTCGAAGGACTGTTGAGCAGAGAAGGGGCACACTTCCCGGGGTGGGATAGGCATGTGGAGAATGAGGGACTGTAGGTTGTTAGTTTGAGTTAGCACCTATGATAGAGTCTTTCTTGTTGTCTGTGATACATCAACCTAGTTAGGAACCCCTTTACCCTGGTGGAGTTTAGTCCTAGCTCGGGGGTGACCCACTGCTGAGAGAGTGATGAGCAGTGTGGTCTAAGGCTGGGAGGTTTGTGGAAGGTCTGCACACAGTTGGTGATATTCTTACCAAGATAAGTGTCAATTGTGTGATAAATTACATGGTGAATTATTATTTATGTGTTTAATTTTATGTGTTTATCCTATGTGTGATTATAACCGTCTTTATTGTTATGGGTATTGCTTGTATATGCTACATGTATATGTTTATTGTTATTTTAGTATGAATCTGTGCATTTACAAAATTTATTTGTCTATTTACGTGTTATATATAAAGTTCTGCAAGAGTTCTACGTGTATATGTTTTAATTTCATGCAGTTCGAAAAATTTATGTGGCATAGCTCAGTTGGATGTTGGGTATGTTACATTATGTTCCGCAGAGAGAATACAAGGGTTTTCTGGAGTAGCATGGCCCGACCTGGGTGGCCAGGGATGTTACACCACCAACTATTAGGCCATGCCAGCATGTGCCCAGGGTTGACACGTGACAAGAAGTAGAGATCACACGTGACCCATCAATGAGTGACATGTGTCACGTTCCAATTGGCATATATGGTCTATAAAAAGCACGAATCAAGGTGACATGAGGCATGTAGGACATGGGTCCATGTCAACCTAGGTGACGTTAGTGTGCCACGTCACTCCGGACGGACAGTCTCCGGGAGCCTCTAGCCTCTCCTACCTGTGAAATTGCCCATAGCTCCGAAGTTTGAACTCCCGCCAACAACCTCCCAATACTCATTTTATCCCATGATCGAGATAGGTCCACGTAGATCCATAGATCTACGGCCTTCGTTGCTTCACGACTTCAACATTCAGGGGTTTGGCTGTGTAATATCCTTTTTACTCTCGAAGTTGTCAGCGTCGGACTGACCACGGTCTTGATCCAACGGTCATGAGAGATCCGAAGTATCCTCGGATCTACTGTCCTCATCGCTTTGCAACTTCGGCATGAGGGGGTTCCACCCATTTAATACTCCTTTTCTCCCGGAGTGGTTAACGCCAGACTAATCATGGCATAGATCGAACGGTCAGGGAAGATTTCGTATATCCTCGAATCTATGGTTCTAGTCACTTCGCGAGTTCGATGTTCAGGCGTTCCACCTGTTTAACACTCCTTTCCTCTCGGGGTGGTCAATGCTGGACTGATCATGACGTATATCCAACGGTCATGAAAGATCCCGAACATCCTTAGATCTACGGTTTGTGTTACTTTGCAACTAAGAAGTGGATCAGGGTTTAATGATGGGACAGATCCCACGATCACAGTTAAAGAAACTGCCAGATGTCGGTCAACCTCACTAGTAACCGTACCAGTAGGTTTCCTTCGGTTGGTTTTGAAAGTTGTAAAGTCATAACATCCCAGAGCTTCAGACTCCAGGAGTTCCAAAGCCAAGATATCTTAGCTCCATTCAGGCCTAGCAAAGGGCTCCATGGTTCTGGTCATATGGATTCCCTGACAAGTTTTGGGGTTGCATGCTCTACTCTTAGTCGTGATTTGGTTAGGGTCGTGGGTATGAGCCCTTGGTCACATAGACGAATGGTTTGAAGGAGGCACCCTCTCTCCATAGAGCTTGAATTTAGTAACCTATGAAGGTAAATTCAAGGAGTCGACAAGGATGAAGCATTCCAAAGAAATCTTCCTTGACTCTTACATTACAAAATCAATCCTTGGGAAAATTCCCTTAAGAATTTTCCAACCAGCACAGAAACCTTAAATTTATTCCTAAATTCATTTGAAGACCCATTTCTAATAGTTCTCATGCTGCTAAGCAGAGGAAAACAAAAACCATTCAAATGGAGGGGTTCAAAGAAGAACAATAAGCATTTCTAATATTAATCATATAATGCAAATTTTAGTCATTGACTGACATCCAACCACTTATTTCAATTCTAGCACACAAGGTGTAAGAATACTTATCAAGAAACCAGATAGTGAAGCAACTGTTGAGAGGCATGCCCTTTTCCACCCAACTGTAGGCACAACAACTCCTGGACAGATTTACCATTGGCCACCCCTTAGCTAGATCGTGATGCTCTGAGAAAGACTCTTCCTTCTTGTTCAACAACAGTCAGGGATGGAGGTCACTTTCCTCCTCCCTCAGGAACTTGATGAATTGGTTTTCTCTCCACCAAGCAAGGGGGACTGCAACGAGTGCTTCCTCAATCACTCATCTTCTCTAGAACCCCGTTTATCAACTTGGACTGAAAACACTGCCAACAACGTTTTTCACCCAGAGCAAGCTTGTTTTTCATTTCTCTTCAGAACCAGAGAGTTGCGCATGCTTCCTCTCTCTCGAAAATGGTCACACGACCCATTCCCTTGCATCCTCTCTTTCTGCCCATGAATTTTCTTCTTTTCTTTCCTTCCTGAGCAAGATCTTTTAGGTCCAAATCCCAATTTCATAGTCAGGTCAGGGATTTTTCAGATGGGAACTCTGCCCATCTCCTCATTGACGCTTGAGGAGGACTTCCCAACTACCAGCCTTACTGGTAATTAATTTTTCCAGTTCAGAGGATTGTTTTGGGTCTGAATAATTTAAATCCAGTAAAGTATTGGTTTGGTGGGGGTCATCTCAACCATTGTTGGTTCCCCTCCCATCTCTCTCATGCATCATGATCTACCTTGGTAAACCCCTTCAGAAATGATGCAAAATTTTCCATTTTATTTAGTAACAGAAATACATACATTACCTTTTATAATAAAAAGGTTCATCAATTCCAATATCCACACATATTCAGTCTTCCCATAGTCTCTTAGCATTTTTATAGTTATATTTACAAGCCAGGGGAAACAAGGGTATTACACCTTTTGCATCCTTCTTCGCACGTCTTGGAGATTTCAAAGGTACACATGCATAACCTCACGTTCTGTCAGCTACTCACRTGGATCTCATTCCACCTTCAACATGACTTTGGCTTCCTCCCTCTACAACCTTCTACCTCTAGTTTTCCTTTTCTGTTGGAAAGGAACACGATCGAATTACAAAGGTGGCAGCATTGCTAGTTACCAATTCAAGCCTTGGTGCATTTGGATCTTCGACCACCTTCTAATCATGTGGCGTCAAGACAGGAGAGAATGTTAGTGTTCATAATGCTCCAAGATCAAATGCAGACACAACAAAAGGAAATTTCCCCACTCAAGTTGCATACCGAGTAGCAGGTCCAACAATTCCAGGATCATGAGCAGCGACACAATGTAGAAATGGCCCTCATAATGTGCGCGATTAACAAAAATGCTTCCCTCATTCGCTCTATTCGTCGGTCTTAGCATCAACATGGAGTCCAGGAGCTAAACTGACTCACTAATTCTATAGAAACTAGAGCCTCAAATGAGGCATTCCATCCATATCAACATTCGATTGTGTGTCAAGTTCCAATAGCGAGATAAACAGAAAATCCAAATCCAATTGCAGCCCAGGAGATGGAGGTTCAACAACAGAACCAAGTGGACACAAGTTTACATTTGCATGGTTAGCAAAGTTTTGTACTTACTATGCTATTTCGTAGCCATATTTCCTTGGCACTTTTGTATAATCAACAATAGTTTAAACCATAATTTACAGGAAGGAATAGGGCTAGAAACATCAAGATTTTTCGATTCAATTTCTGAATATGGAACTTCTGTAATTTTGGCCTTTTTTTTGGGGAAATCCAGGCCCTTTCTAATATAAATATATTTGTTTCTATTAAGAATAAAAATAAAAATAAAAAATAAAGTATGATCCATTTGTTTAATCTTAGGATTATCATATAGGAATGTCAAAATAATTAAATCAATCTCTTGTATTGTTTCGTTAAAGTTTTTGACACAATGGCTAGAAATAAACTTTGGAATATAGATTAGATGAGTTAAAGGTTCTTTTTGAGTTGAGAGCTACTATGATAAGGTTATATGAGAAAGTTATTACTAAGATCAGGAACAATGAGGGTTGGTCAAAAGAAATTAATTGTAGTATAGGGGTTAAGCAATGTTGTCCATTGTCCCCTACTAGTTTTGGCATTTATACTGACAAGTTAGAGGCATGTTTGGAAAAAGCAAATTGCATTGGCACTAATTTAGATAGAATAGTCATAATCCTTCTTCTTTACATTCACAATGTTCTTTATATGGCAATGTGTCCCTCTTATCTCTACAAGCAACTAAGGATTCTCAAATCTCTACAACTAAGAATTCTCAAGGGTTTTTGTTCTAACATGGGTATGTTAGTGAACATTAACAAGACAAAAGTCATGATAATCAATTCCAAAGGGTCACTTACGCTATTTTTGCATATGATAATAACAACTTACAGGAATTTAGTTCATACAAATATCTTGGAGTCAACCTTCATCGCAAGTTTAACTGAAACTATGGCATTGAGAAAAGGATTAACGAAGAATGGAAATCCTATTTTGGTCTTGAGAATAATTGTAAATTAATTGATTTTTGGTTCTGGAAAAAAAAAAAACTCCTCTTTGAGACTCTTGTCACTCGTGTTATCTTATATGGATGTGAATTTTGGGGTTGCAACACCTCTATATGATCTTGGAGGAATATTAAGCAAATCTAGAATTTTATTATTTATAATCTTAAAATTAAAAACAATATTCCCTATTCTATCATTCTCATAGAAGTTGTCATTTCCCCCATTTAGGGTGTATCTATGATTAGGTACCTAATGTACAAGAACAAGTTAATTAAAATGAAAGATAAGCTGCTTTATAAGATTGATTCAAACTCAAATTAAATTCACCTACACCTTAAGAGGGTTTGGCATACAGATGTTAAGTCTTGGCTAAACCATTGGAGAAGAAAGGAGGAGGTTACTTTGCAAAATATTGTTACCATTAAAAATACTATTACATCTAACTTTAAGGAGAAATTGTGGTGCGATGAAGAACTAGAAGATAAGAGACAATGAAGGTACTATAAAGATGTCATTAATCCCAATCTAGAAGATCAAAAGTACCTTTATGTGATAGATAGCTTAAAGAAGAAAATTAGCATTGCTAAAATAATAATGAACTCTCATGAGCTCCATAATGAAATAGGGTGTTAGAAAAATCCTAAAATGTTGTGGGAAAAATAATTTGTCATCTTTGTGATATAAAGAAGGCGGGAGATGAAAAGCACATTCTCTTAGAATGACTTGCATATGCCCACATTATATATCAATTTCAAAATATTTGTAACACTACGAATCTTCTTAACATGTTTTTGTTTGTAAGTTGTTCTACTCATATATAATATTATACAAAAAAGATTACATTTAGGGCTATCTTAGAACTACCAAAAAGGGAATCAGATCTTAGACACTTTTGCAGAGGCTTCACCAAATGGATTAAATCAGGCATATAAAGTCTTTTAAAACTATAGTAGGATGACACCATAAGTGCATTAGATAGACATACAAAATAGAACATATGGACAACTAGAGACATAACAATATTAACAAAACACATAATTAAGGTGAACTAGGTTTAGAAGGGATTGGATAAGTAGGGATCTCAGGCCCTTTGCCTTTGCATGAAATATTCTAGCTATAGTCATCCTCAATGACTATCAGATTGGAGCTAGTTCAGTTTGAATTAAAAGTTCTCGCAACCTCCACCATTCCTTCCTCTATCTTTTAATCCCAGTCAATCACCTTGAAACTTAGACCAAAGACAAATCTACATAGCACAGTGAACTTGGCTTCCAATATTTACAATATCTCCCAAGTTTCTGGCTTCTGGTGCCCTTGATTCTCCAATGTGGTGACAACCATATTCTTATCTATCCAATAAAATTCCATATCCTTAAAATTTTAGTATCTTGAGACCTGGAAAATCCAAAGTCTAATACCCAGTCCTGAAATTCATCTCTAATTTGTTTCCTGGGAGTCTGAATGTGTCTTTTCTAACAAAATACGCCAACCCATCAACTGCTTGTTGGATGTGTTGAGACATGTTCTTGTTGTATCGTTGTTGGGCCTACAAATATGCCCTTTCCACGCAAGTACCCTGAAAGTTAGGCATGGCCTTCCTGTCTGTTGAATTTTTGGCCTTTCCTTTCTGCATTACACCATGTTGACTCAATTCAGGGGTCTCATCCTTAGGTGTATCGACCATACGTGTTAAACAAGTCCAAAGTAAAAATATCATAGTTCTATCCCACCCCAAATCTTAAAGGACCCACACCTTACAAGCTTGAGACACTACAAGCAACCAACACCAAGCCTCCACCAAGTAAAGAAAATGGCCAACTAGAACTGAATCCTTGAGCAAGTAAGACATAGGAGGGAATTAGGTGGCCCTTTGCACCTCAAATTCCACCAACCAACGCCTGAAAGGATAGGGGGACCTTTTATTTTCAAAAACCCTATAGATTTCAAGACTCTTATCCTTTAGCAGAAGAGGGGAAACTGAGAACACTGGTAAAACAACGAGCATGACTTAGATTGAACCATAGTGCACAAACAAAAAATTCTTATAAGTGATAAGCAATACCACAAAGACAGGGGTAGAAGCAGTCCCACTTGGCCATACAGATCGAATGCCAAGGGTCTTGGGAGCTGGAAGGTCTGCGTATGTTGGTGACTAGTTGAATCACCACCTATTAAATGGTTCTCACTAATCATGCTCATCATTTTCTCCATATTCGTTTATTCCACCCATACCAATTGTTTATGTCAGTGGTATCATTGGGGAATCCCCTTGAGGCTCACTTTTTCAAGATCATATCATTCCTCACCTTGCACTGAATAACCATCAAACTCCCACAAATTTCCATAATGCCAAAGTATGTTCCCAACACTCACTAAGGGAAGGTTCTAGATGAGAAACAAATATCAAGCCTCCACCCTCCATGCGGCAAAGGCATCATTAGCCACCACAATCACCCAATGCAAGGGATTGCTGTCCAATTGATTGATTCTTAAGCAATCAACATGCAACTAGTCTTGACTCATGGTATCCCAAGATGTTGTAAGATCTTTATCTAGGGAATCAACCCCAACATTTTCCAATCTATCTGCTAATCTATTGGCCTTTCAATGAACATGATAGGGAGTGATGATAACAAAGTGATGAAGTAGCGATGCGACAAAAGAAAACCCGGAGGAGAGCCTCCAATTGGTAGAAAACTTATCTGGATTTGAGCCATAGATAAGTCTAGTAAGAACTTGAATTATAATGCTTGAGTCGCCTTCCACAATCAAATTTCTAAAATTCAACTGGATGGCCTTGGTCAGTCCATCCAACTCTCTAGCATTGTTGGTGCCACATCCCAAATAAACAACAAAAACAAAAAGTATTGCACCATCTGCATTTATGAAAACACCACCCACACTAGTTGCGCCAAGATTCCCTTCGGCTACACCATCAAAATTTAACTTGATGCAATCAACATGAGGTCTAGACCAGATATCAAAGGATGATGTGGTCTTTCTTATAGTCCAAGCTGAAACTTGGGGTCTGTTACACCCCAGATTCTTTGCAGTGTACCCTACAATTTTCACGAGATGTGACCACTCTAATGAGCCCAAAGTGCGACGATTTCTTTGTATGTGGCCATGATGGGATGACTTGATGTACAAGTATTGGTTAGATTTTTCCCAAATACCCTCATGTTGACAGTCATGTCATGTCCTTTTAGTCCCCATTCTCAGGGTGATTGGTTTTATTGCTCCAACCAACTATCCCTTGGAGGTGGTAACTCCCTCTAAGCCGAGAATTTATGTCTTGGGTAGGTATGTGGGCATTATGAGGTCAATCTACTAGGATACATGATTTACGGGGCCCTAACTATTCACTTATTATTTTCTATGTAAAAGGTGATTATGCTTTGTAAGGGTTGTCACACCCATAGTTTAGCACACCTATTTTACCCCACATGGATCCCCTCTTTCTTATGTATGTACCACACTTTGGTCAAGGGCCCTTAGAGATTATTCTGCACATGATTATCTAGTTTCACATTTATTGAGGTAGTCTCATGGATTTCGAGGCATTGGTCACACTCTATGAGGCATGAACGAGCTATTTACATCCACATGGACACCCTCTACACTTGACATGTGTCATATGCTTGAACGTCTCCTTGCTTTGGCACTTTTTAAAAGTGTTTTTTTTTTTTTATCATTAAAGGATATCGACCTCACTTGAAGAACTTTATGACAGTCGTAGGGATTTATTTGTGCCACTTGAATAATGTGGAGATCACTCAAATGACTTTACACTTAAAAGAGGTGACAAAGTATGACATAGTATAACTTGAAATACACTTTATATGCAATAACCAGAGTTGAAGGTCGCCAAAGATAAAGCTATGCATGGAAAAGGAATAAACTAGTATTCTCAATCTGAAACTAAACTAGCATGCCCCCAAAGCGGGGGAAGGGGAACATCAAAGTGAATTAGGGTAGTTATGTTGTTCAAAGAATGAGGGGTTTATTTTTTATGGAAATGACTACTTCAAAAGGTCTTATAGTGGGGCTAAATTTGAATGCACGTACGATGGAAGGAAGTGATGCAAGTGGTCTTGAGATGCATTTTAATCGTTAAACCAACCCTACTTAGTGTTTTTAATGGAATTTCCAAGAACAATACAATGATGATATATAAAGAGAATCTTCAACGGACTATTGGGGTAAGGAAAAGTAGAGGGTTGTTGTGTATCATGAAATTTTCATGGGTCACTAATATAATTCAGTTAGAGGTTGGAAACCACCAATTCAAATGAGCTCCATAGTCCAAACTGTGTACAAAATTCACTTATAAACGGATGAGGAAAAACCTTCCACTTGAAAACTATCGAAGCACCAAACTTCACAACTATTCTCTATATGATTTCTCATTGTAATCAATATATCCACACAATTTCATTTAGAATATTCAAGACATGAACAATTAAATGGTTTCTTGCCTCTTGTATTTGGGTTATATAAGTATGAATATAACATAAGAATAAATGTTATGGAGAGCAAACATAATAAAAATAACAAACATTGATAATAAAACATCTAGTGATGAGTTTGGAGAGGATCATATAATCCCATTAACAAATATCATTGGAAGTTACAAAAGTATATTTTAATTGAAATTAGTATGGAAGTATATTGAAGTTATACCTCAATAAATTTGATCCCTCTTGGTACTTAATAGATCCATATTTAAATGAATCTAAGTTCATTTTACTATGGTTTTAGCTCCGAAATGATAGTGTGGATATGGATGATGCTAATACTGGTTTGTACCTTTCTCCTTTGTGTATTAATATTTCTTCATGAATCATGTTGCATGTCCAAGAAAGTCAATTTTAAAAGAAAACTATTTTCAATAGAAGTTTTTGATATGCCACCACAAAAGGTGAACTTTGTGTTTAACTCTCACATCGTCATATCTATAATAGTAAGGTGTATGATAAAGATGTTGTCACATGGATAACCTTACATCATCATATGTAAGGGGAAAAAATACAAACATACATATACGTCTATAAGAAAGAGATTTGATATATATACTTAATAAAAACACTTTTGTATAGACATATAGAGAATAGATACTAGATTTACATATAAATAAAATAATATAGATATGATATTTATATAAAAATATTGATATAATGTCAATATAAATATATTAATATTAATAAATTTTTTGTTTTTACATGGGATTCTATAAAGTTGGGAAAGATTATGATGAGCTTAAATCCATTTATATGTAAAAATATTAAAAAACTCTTAATAATTAATAATAATTATATCTTAAAATCAAAATAGATTTAATAAAAACATGCAATCAATGTAAATATGAAGTAAGACCTAAAATCGTTTCTATTTTGTTTATGTTTATTTATAGCTAGTTTTCTTCTAAACATGTTAACAACTCAATACCTAGAGGATTGAAAGTTTGCTTATATAGACCATCCTTGAATTATTCTAAGTAGCATGGTTTTTCTTAAATAACAATTATGAATCGACCTGCATTTAGCGAACAATGGCTATCTCCACCATTGATTGATAACTGAGTTATGATAGGTTTTCCCCTCGTATTTTTTTTTTTTTTTGTAAAGTAAGTTTTCCGACATAAAATTCACACATCATGAAAAGTAGATTCTGAAATGCCAATTACAGCTAGAACAAGAGTCCTATGAATGGAAAACAACTACGCTCCAATTGAGTTTTAAAAGCTGGACAACAAAACATCAAAATTTATACATAGCCTAGGGGTTATTATGATATAGAGACTGATTGATAAGGACAAACACAAAATGAAAACAAGGCCTGAATCTGTGTGGCCCGCAAGGTGAACGAGGAAAACGATGGTTTGCAAGATCAGAGAAGTGACAAATGATGATACACAATTTGCTAGATTACATTTGGACATGTGACGAGCTGCAAGTGGCTATGAACAGACGACAATACACAATTTGCTAGATTACATTTGGACATGTGACGAGCTGCAAGTGGCTATGAACAGACGACAAATATTTGAAGAAGAACCTCCCCTTAAATAACACCTTCGGTGTAATAATTTGTAATTCAATCCGCCCAAACCCCAACTAGAAAAGACCAAACATCTAAGAAGATATTGAAGGGACTACATTTGCATTTGGAGCTCAATCTATCTATACCTGCTACGAATGGATCAACTTGTTAAAGGGAAATTGTGGCACATTTATAAAGTGGACATAACTTGAAGTGGATGATATGAAGACTCAAGACCCCATCTTAAAGAGCCGTCCACTTTCAAAGAAGTACCTTTCCACCTTTTCATGACTTATAAGGGATTATAATTTAAAAAGGTGACATGGCATTCACTTTAAGTGCCTTTTATAAAGTGAACATAACTTAAAGCTTATGTTGAGAGGCTTACGACATTATCATATGGATTCTTCCACTTCTAAGAGAATCGTTCCATCCTTTAACAAGTTCGTTGGGTTAAAAAAAAATTAATCGTTAAAGGTTTACTCACTTGGGAGGCCTCCCAAGTATCTTTATAAGCATTTCTTATTGGAACGTTAAGGATCCAAAGGACCAAGGTAAATCGATTTTCGGATCCAAGGGAAAATCGATTTCTTTCAAAGGTGACGTCATTTTTAAAAAATAAGGTTTTCATGTATTTTAAAGTATCATTTAGTTATAATTTGATTTAGTCTTTAAGTTGTGTGTGGATGATAAGATATTTTTGGTTTGAATCCTTAACCAAATTAAATTATAATTTGATTTAGTTTTTAAGTTGTGTGGATGATAAGTTATTTTTGCTTTGAATTCTTAACTTAATTTTAGGGAATAAAGAATGAGAAGGAGTTTTTAACCTCTTATATAAATAAAGACACTTTTCTCATTTCAAATTGTTGTGAATTGTTGGAGATCATTGAAGCCATTAATAGAAGATTTTTACTTGATGTTTTTTGGTATCAATTTTTGGAGCTCTTTCTTCCCTATTTATTCTTCTTGCTATTTTTAAAGGCTACTGTGAATGTTCAAGATTCTACTAAAGTTAACAAAATCAAACCATCGAGGAGATATTAACTATTTGGAGGGAAGAAATCTAGGGTTTGTATCTCTTCCATCTCCCCTAAAACAATTTGGTAAGTGTTTATCTCTTGTCTTGATTAGTTTTATGCTCCTTGACAAGGGTTTTAAGTATTCTTTCAAGTCTTTTGTTGATCTTGTTGGTGAAAGCTATTATTTTGAGGATACCCTTCTTGTAGGGTCTTGGTTTTCATGGTTTGTCTTGATTAGACAAGGAACTTCTAGCCTTGATGCCCTAGTCTCTCATTCTAATACATAAACAATGGATAATTCATTCTTAGAGGGGTAATCTTCTTGACCCCATAAAACCTAAGTGGAGATAAGGCACTAAGATTAATTCCCAACAACCAACCACAAAAAAACCCCTAAAAATTCAATTATTTTCTTTTATGTCATATAAAATGCAAAAAATATATAAAAGATATACCATTAAAAAATATTTATTCATTGTCTAGTGCAAAGATAACAATTTATTCTCATCTTCTAGATATTTTTATCAAAGAGTTTGCAATAAATTGTGGATATTTAACCATAATAGGGAAAAGTAATCCCACACATTTGTGCTTAAAGGTTTTACCTAACATCTTGTGGGCTAATTTAAGGTATTTAATATTTCCAGAACTTAAATTACAACAATAAAAATTAGAATTGGTGAAACCCTAAAGTTAAGGTTTAACCCTAAAAGGTGCATTCTAACCCTACCCTAGCTTACATTTTACTTGTGGATTATTTATAAAAGATATCTAACACATTTTGATGGTGAAATTCATCTTCTAAGTGTTTCATAGCAATTATATTTCAATTTGGAGATTTTTGGTGAAACCCTAGGGGGATTCACCACCCCTCTTTGCAAGTTTGAGCTAATTCCCTAGTTATTATTCATTTATACTTGCAATAATTCATTATGGACTATTTTTACATATTTCATTCTTTTTCCTATCCAAAGTACCTAAGGTTTATCATTACAAGTTCTTTTAGGCACACTTGGGGTGTTTTTCCTCATCCAAAATATGTGTTTTTTGCGTTATTTATCATATATCAGATTTATGGAATTTATGGATTGCAGCAAGTTGGTCCAATTTACATAATATAATCAAGAGGTAACTCAAATATATCATTTGTTCTTGGCTGATGTGATTAGATCTCACTCTTGTGTGGTAAAAGTTATTTGTTTCTTCATCCAAATAGTGACATCACAATGCTAATTTATATTTTTGTCGTAGCATACTTATTTCATATCTCAACACTTAATTAATTAGCTCCTAACCCTCTTTATATTGTGGTATTTATTTCCCTAGTTCTTAGTTGAATATTATTGAGGCATTTGGCTACTCCATCGACACTAGTCTATCTAACTATTGAGGTGTGTGTTTTGGAAGTGACATGTAGTGTCAGTTACCTCGATGTACTATACAAGTTCAATTATGTGGATTGGGATACCCGCCATGGATTCAAGGAGCTGACCTAAAGTGAAGGGGAAAATGTTCTAAGGTGACAGTGGTTTGTTTCATGTGTTGTGCTTATCCCCAATAACACCTCTACAAAGGTTGATAGTTTGGGTGGTAACATTTTTTGACATCGTTTTCGAGGATGTCCTTGTTGGTTCATTTCTTATCTCTTAACAACATTATCCTATTAGGTTATTGTTGAGTTGTGACAACACACATCCATGCAGTTACATTCGTGGCTAGTTTCTCAAGCGTTTGGCCTTCCATGTGCCTGGAAATCGCTCGAGTGTTTTCTATTTAAATGTTGAATCCCTTGAGGTGCTTCAATGAGATTTGTAACCATTTCTCCCCAAAGCAATAAATATATCGTTGCCCCCATTTTCTTTTCATCTATGCTATGTTTTGTATGGTGTGTTTATCATTCTTTTATCTCTAGTTGTAGGCTCATATCTAACAAATGGTATCAGAGCAAGGTTGTTGTGAGCCGAGGGCGTGAGAGGCAGGAAGATGAGAGTTTGTTCATCGCAAAGAGGTTGAAACTATGCAATTTTTTGGAGGTCATGATGATGAAAGAGTTTCTTATGCAGTCGCGACGATGGTGGTTTAGGTTTTTTTTAGCCACAGGGAGGCTCAGATGTGAGACCCAATGACTGGTATTTCCTTCAGGTGCAATGAGTTGTGCGAGAATGGGGATGCAAGCCAGATCGATGGCGAGGCTCGAAACATGCTTGAAGGGGGCGGCTTGAAGCTCAAGGAGTTCGACTCAGATCTGTTGTGTATGTCGAATGAGATTAGCCAGGATTGTTAGCATGGTGTAGCACAACCTGTGAGATAAAGTACGCTGGAGCCCACATCCTAACGGGCATATAACTTGTATCTTCTAGCAGTGAGTGGCCTAAGCCACTGGTTGTTGACCCCTGCTGAACCCATATGGATGAAAATTTGACCTGATGGCGGGCTTGGCCAAGCTACGTGCCATGGAGACTTCTCGGGCAACTGTATCGAGCCTCTACAATTTGGCTAGGTGGCACATTATTTTTGTGATTGGGTTGTGAGATACATAAGATTAATCAGGCGTTGGGGGGCCACCAAAATTGGCTCACTCAGGAGAAGAAATCATTATGTGAATGGGTTGTCAGGTTCTTTGAGCCAAATGATGAGCACGAGGTTGAGATGGTACATTTTCCTAGTTGTACAAATGCACAAATAATAACACAACCTATCATCAAGGTTGAGCAAGGAATGGACACATTGTGTTGGGAAAGGAGGTCGACCAGGAGCGAAGCGATCACAACCTATTATTCAATTGTGTGAGTTTTTTTATTGTGCGACCTGATGGTTACCGTGGATCCAACGATGATGGAAACATCAATGGTTCACACATTATGGTGGCAGTTGTGCTCGTGGCGACAGTGGCTATGGAGGGCAAGTGAGATACTTGACAACAAATGACTTCGTTGATTTTGTGAGCTGTGGTGGTGCTAAGGCTTGTGGATATGTATTCCAAGTAAAGTGTTTGACGAAATGCCTAAACTAGATAGAGTTGTTGGAGGAGTTAGATATGGCAGTGATGGTGGCAAGTCAAACACAAAAGCATAATGTTGATGGGCTTACTCAAATTCGAAGCAATGACAGATTCCTTGAATGCAAGGTTTGATGTGGAGTTGACACCATATTATATGTAAATGTGCATACGACTGTAAGACCTGGTTAGACATGCATACCCCAGGTTTGAAATGTCACCGGTAAAATCTGTGAAACCTAGATGATAGGGGGAGAGCATGTGGTATTCCAAGATACACTATCTTTGAGGGAAGTTTGGCTATATTTGGTCATGGGGGGAAGTTAGGTCCAGAGTCATGGTTTTCGAGCACATGTTTCTTGTAGCTCGTGGTCTTTAGAGCCCATGTATTGCATGTAATGAAGTATTGATATTAGCCTAGAGGTGAGAGGTGAAATCTCACTTGGTTGGCTTGGCTGGATTAGGTCAAGGAAGTGCATCTTTGTTGGTTATGATGATGGAGTTAAGGGATGCAGATTGTGGGATCCTACTACCCACAAAATCATCATTAATAGAAATATGTACATGGAACAATCAGGATTTGTTCAAGATCGCAAAGGGAGATTTGTTTTCAAAGTCAGAAACTCATTATATGGCCTAAAGCACGAGCATGCAATGGTACAAGATGCGTGATTCCTTCATGGTGAGAAAAAGTTTATTAAGAAGTGAGTATGATCATTATGTTTATGGGATATTCATTATCTTGGTGTTATGTTGATGATATGCTTATTGCAAGCAAAGCATGGTTGAGGTCAGTAGGTTAAAGGCTCAGTTGGTCAGGTTGTTTCAGATGAAGGATCGAGGAGAAGCAAAAAAATTATTGGGAATATAAGTATATAGAGACGAGAAAAATGGTAAGATGTGGTTATCACTGATGAGGTCCAGTATGAACTTTGTGAAACAGGTAAATATCCATTTAGCGTTCCATTATAAGATTTCTTCAAAGTTTATGACCTGACAGTAAGGAAGAAAAGGATTATATGTCTCGTGTATCATATACTAGTAGGAAGGTTGATGTTTGCAATGGGAATGCTTAAGTATTTCAGATGTAGTTGGTGTTGTCAGTGGACACATGGAAAAACCAGGAAAATAGCATGGAGATGGTTGCTTCAATATCTTAGAAGGACAAGTATCACCTACAATGGTTGTTGCAATTTAGTTTGTGGTTATGTTGATTCAGTAGAGGTGGAGTTGTCCATACTGGAGAAAACTGTGCAGACATGTTCACACAACCGATATTGTTAGAGAAATTGCGGTGGTGTTTGGCTTCTCTTGGCTTGCAGGAAGGTGATGTTTGATTCATTGGGAAAGGTATCGAGATATTACTGTCAAGGTGGATATTGTTGGGTTGAAAACACATACCCATGCAGTTACATTTGTGGCCAGTTCCTCAAGCATTTGGCCATCTATGTGCCTGGAAAATGCTTGAGTGTTTTCTGTTTAAATGTTGAATCCCTTGAGGTGCTTCGACATTTAAACATAAAACACTCAAGAATTTTCCAGGAACATGGAAGGCTAAACGCTTGAGGAACTGGCCATAAATGTAACTGCATGGATATGTGTTGTCACAACCCAACAGTTATTGGGCAAGTTTTCTTGTATTTGTATCTTGATGAGATTATTGCTAACTTGGTTTATCTCATTGGGAAACTCCACTCAAATAAAATATAAAGAGGTACATTATAAGAGGTGATTCCCATATAGAAAGTTCGAAAGGTAACTTGGGATTGATTCAAATCACTCATAATCTATCTATGAACCCAAATTTTCATAATTATCAAGTTATAGTTGCAACTCCACATCTTTGGTATTTGTATGGTTGGTATGCAATTCTCTGATATTAATAAATAATCACCTTGTATGTTTCGAATATGGCCTCTAACAAAGGAGATTTTGGGAAAAATTTGTTTTCTCCTTTGGATCTTGCAGGTGTTCCATTATGTCCAGGTGAGCTCCAATTTGACACATGGACTACTCAAGTCCCAATGTTTAATGGAAATCCATGGTTGGCTCCAAGAAATCTTGCATCTTTCCTAGATTATGTGGTGGAGAATAACAATTCTTATGAACAAACCTTAATGAAAGAATTTGCACATTGAATGCAAGGGAAAGATGCATGGGATTGGTATTATAGTGTTAAGCCTAAAGAGATAAAACCATTTCCACAGTTAATGAGAAGGTTTCAAAACCATTGGATCTATGGTTATGAATAAGTTGAAGATGCTTATATATTCCTAGATATAAATGAAAGAATGGGAGAAAGGATTAGTGATTTGATGATGGAATATGATGATAGTCCCTCAAGTGATCTTCTTGTGGAAATAAAAGAAAGAAAAATGCATTCCTCTTCTTGTATTGTTATATCGATATAAAATATAAGCCTTCTCTGCTAAGGCATGGTGATGATCTAATTGATGATGCTCATCCCTCTCCTCCCTCCCATGAGCCATTATTGCACAACATTTCATAATTAGAAAAGGATGAGGTAGAAGTACTCCATGTCGAAGATGTCAAGGAAATTTATGATAAGACTAACATAAATGATCTCGTTGAAGAAAAACCTGAAGAAGCACCTTGCCTTTCTCTTGAAGATGATGAGTTCATTGAAGATTTTGTTGCAAATCCTTGAGAAGAAGATGATGATGAAGAATTTGCCCATGCTTCCATTGGAAATCAAGATACTTTTGAATGATAGATATACGAAGAAAACCTTTATGACACGAGCATCCAAGCATCCGTCAGTTCTTTGCCACATGAAAGCAAGGGTTTGATATGCTATACTCATTTTCAAGATTTTGAATTTCATGATATGTCTTTTAGCAACTTGGAAGAGGAAAAACTAATGAAGGAACCCTTGTTTGATGAAGAAAATGATGACAAAGAGATTGATAATATTGATGCTCTTCTCTATATTGAAAGACATAAATGGGATATAAGTTGTCTTTATTCTGATGGAGATCTCATTTATGATATAGACGATGATGTTTTTGAAGGTAAAATTGTAGATTTGTGGTCTTGTGGACCACTAAATATAGTCATTGAATGTAAAACTAGCTTCACTATGAAGGAGCACCCATGTCATTCCACCAATGAGATGGATTTGTAGGTACAGGTAGGGGTTTTTCATGGCCAACTGACAACGGAACTGTTTCAACCATGGAAATCCCCAACTCATGACTTTCACATTCAGGAAAATCCATCCAGTAATAATGGTTTTGAAGATGCAATTTTTGGTAGACATCAACATGTTAAGTCTTGGGATTATTACAAGAATTTCCAGTTCCACATACAGGTGCAACCAACCATGAGTAAGGGATTTACATATTTTTTTAGGTTCAATGGATTTCCTCATGTTTCATCCATATACGTGATCGAGAAAAACAAGGAGGGGAAGTAATCTTCATGTAGGTTAGTATTGGAACCACCTTCAAAATCCCTCTTGCTTGATGGTTTGATGAGTAACAATGATGGTTTTCCCTATGATTATGTCAAGAAGGATGACTACATCAACCCTATCCACCTCTTGATTGAAGAAGCTTGCAGTAGTAAAAGTAAACCTTGGCATGCCTTCATTCTTCTCTCACTTGATAATGATCCTACTTCATGTTTTGGACAAAGAAAGGTAAAGGAGATGCCAACAAATGCTTACTTAATCCTTGATGTGTCATTATTTTGGTTTGTGACCAAGCAAAAAGATAAATTTCAAGGTATTGATAACCCATTAAATGGTTGCATTGGATTTGTGATTTTACTTAGCATGTTATGTTTATTATGTTAGAGTAGGTTAGATTGAATATGCTCTTTAACATGAACATTATATTAACTTGTGTGTTTCATTTTATTGATTGTTGCGTTTTGTTCTTATTTGAATAAAGGAAATGATGCTTACATTTTATGAAATTATTAAAAGTTGGTGTCATGTGCTTCGTTCATTTCATTTCATACTTGGTTTTATTTTTATTTCAAGGAATGGATAAGGCCCTTTTGTCTTCCCCTCCCTTGCATTTAATATCCATTTTTGTGAGAATGTTCCAGGTCTACAGGTTTCTGGATATTATGGAGTTCTCGTGCACTCTCGATATGAGCACTTGCCCCCAAGTTGGAGCCAACTATCACACCCCAAATTCACTGCATCATAACCTACATTTTTTCATGATATGTGACCTCTCTAATGAACCCAAAGTGTGATGATTTATTTGTATGTGACCATGATCGAATATCTTATTGTAAAAGTGTAGGTTAAAGTTTGGCCAAATCCCCTCACGTGGATGGTCATGACATGTCCTTTTAGTCCTCACTCTCAGGGTGCTTGGCTTTATTGCTCCGACCAACTATCCCTTAGAGGTGGTAACTCCATCTAAGTCAGGAATTTATGTCCTGGGTAGGTATGCTAACATACTAAGCTGGATTTACTAGGATACATGATTTACAAGGCCCTAACAATTCTCTTATTCTTTACTATGTACAAAATGATTGTGCTTTTTAAGGGTTCTCACACCCATGGTTTAACACACCTATTTCACCCCACATTGACCCCCTCTTTCTTATGTATATGACACACTTTGGTAATGGGCCCTTGGATATGATTTTGCACATGAGTATCCAATTTCACATTTCGTGAGGCAGTCTCATGGATTTCAAGGCATTGGTCACACTCTTCGAGGCACAAACATGCTATTTACATGCACATGGACACCCTCTACACTTGCCATGTGTCACATGTTAGAATGCTCCCTCGCTTTGACACATTTTTAAAGTGTTTTTGATCACTAAAAGAGGTCTAACTCTCTAGATCACTTTATGATTGTTGTGGGGCTTTATTTGAGTCACTTAGATGATGTGGAGGCCACTCAAGTAACTTTTCACTTAAAAAGGTGACATGGTGTGACATGGTATAACTAGGTGACATAGTATAACTTGAAATACCCTTTATAAAGTGGTCATAACTTGAAGTGGATGATATGAAGACTTGAGACCCCATCTTAAGGATCCGTCTACTTTCAAATAAGTACCTTTGCACATTTTCATGAATTATAAGGGATTATCATTTAAAAAGGTGACATGGCATTCACTTTAAGTACCTTTTATAAAGTGAACATAACTTAAAGCCCACCCTTTACGATGGGGCATAACTTAAAGCTTATGTCAAGAAGCTTACGACCTTATTATATGGATTCGTCCACTTTCAAGAGAAACATTCCATCCTTTAACAAGTTTGTTGTGTTAAAAAAAAAGATAAAAGTTAAAGGTTTACTTAGTTGGGAGGCTTCCCAAGTATGTTTTGAAGAATTTCTTATTGGAGCGTTGAGGATCTAAAGGCAAATTGATTCCCTTCAAAGGTGACGTCACTTCTTTTTATGAGGGTTTTATGTATTTTAAAGCATTATTTAATTCTAATTTGACTTAGTCTTCAAGTTGTGTGGATGACGATGACAAGTCGTTTTTGCTTTGATTCCTTAACTTAATTTTAGGGAATAAAGAATGAGAAGGAGTTGTGAGCCTCTTCTATAAATAAAGGCACCCCTCTCATTTTAAATTGTTGTGAATTGTTATAGATCATTGAAGCCATTAATAGAAGATCTTTACTTGGTGTTTCTTGGGTCAATTCTTGGAGATATTTCTTTCTTGGTATTTTTAAAGGCTATTGTGAATGTTCAATATTCTATTAAAATTAGCAAGATTGATTCATTGAGGAGTTATCAACTACTTGGAGGGAGGACGTCTAGGGTTTGTATCTCTTCCATCTTCCCTAAAACAATTTTGTAAGTGATTATCTCTTGTCTTGAATATTTCTATGCTCCTTGTCAAGAGTTTTAAGTATTCTTTCTAGTCTTTTGTTTATCTTGTTGGTGAAGGTTATTCCCATGAGGAAACCCTTCTTGTAGGGCCTTGGTTTTCATGGTTTGTTTTGATTAGACAAGGGACTACTAACCTTGATGTCCTAGTCTCTCATTCTAATCCATACACATTGGATAACCAATTCTTAGAGGGACATACTTCTTGACCACATAAACCCTAAGTGGAGATAAGGCACTAAGTTTAATTCCTAAAAACCAACCACAAAAAACTCTAAAAATTGAATTCTTTTCTTTTATGTCATATTAAATACAATAAATATAAAAGATATACCACCAAAAAATATTTATTCATTGTCTAGTGCAAAAATAACGATTTATTCACTTTTTCTAGACTTTTTTGTCCAAGGGTTTGCAATAAATTGTTGATATTTAACCCTGATAAGGAAAAGTGATGTAACGTCCCCGTTACCCAAAACTGCTCTGATACCACAATGTAACGTCCCCAGCCACCTAGGCTAGGCCACGTCACCAATTTCAACTTCTGTAGCTCTAACCAAACATACTGTAATATCACCCAACATACTACTAAACAATGCTACTCCGAAAATCCAATGCGCAGATTCTATACTAAACACTAGTATGCACAATATCACTTGAAGTAATGCAATCAACCTCAAACTTAGTTGCACCACACTAACTTTGTACTTTTAACACAACTTTAAGAAGCGAAGGTAAATCAAACAACTACACACGAGTATATTGATCACACAACACTACTGTGTGCACAACCATCCTGACGTCACACGCCAATTCTATTTCCTTGTGCATGGGGTCTATTTTCGTGTACGCACACATGAGTTCCAACCTTATGTAGACACATGCTACTTTCCTATGCACCCGACCATTCAAACCTTGCCTTAGAGATTCATGACCAATATCAAGGATAACTTAATGGGCAAGACTATCAACATTTGTCATACTCATGCATGCTACAAATACAAGCTATAAATGCTATACTTACATGTGCAAGCAATATTAAACAAAATAAAAACAATTACTTATCTGCGACAACATACAAGAATTAAACCATATCAAACATAGGTAAATAAACACATAGTAAATGAGATAAGCACATAAAGAACACTTATATTTTTTGAAAGTCACCAACTGTGTGCAAAAATCAGAGGTTCCTCCTAGCCATAGACTTTGTTGCTCATATAGTTTCAACATCAGGTCATCCCCGAGTTGGGGCTTTACTCCACCAAGGAAAAATGGTTCCTAGTGACAAGATAAGGTCTGATACTCAACAAAATTGCTCAATCCAAGGTGTTCATTGTTGCAACTAGCCTACAGTCTCTCATTCCCCACACACCTATCACACCCAAGGAAGTGTGCCCCTTCTCTTCTCAAAAATCCCTCAGTTGCCCCACTTCCCTTCCAAGGTTACCAACAACAGGTTGGACATGAAGTTTCGGAGCCCTGTAACTAATGCCCAACACACCAAAGAACAATTCCCAGGATAACTCTCACCTGGAGAGTATGTTCACGAGCCTAACAACCCGCCTCTTCGAAAACACATCTCTCACCTAGAGAGACTGCTCACGAGCCTAAAAACCTGCCTCTTCGACAACACATCTCTGGTTACAAAGTAGAAACCCATTACAAGCTCTTCTTTGTAGATAAGGTAATAATCATATTTTACAAACAGTTCAACCCCTTCTACATATGAGAAAATGAATAATCCCCCTGAAAGAATGAGTCCTCCCCCCAAAATACACTAAGGCCAACAATATAAATTGCATGCCTTAAAATCAACACTTGTCACCTTCAAAAGTAGATTTCGCCACTTGGTGACTCGTTCCCTACCCTCAAGAACTTATGATAAAATAATTATCCATAACATTACACTTTTCCAGAAATATTATAAAAATATTCCCTAAGGCTTAAGTCTTCCCCATTTTTCCCTTTTTCGGTGGAGTTAGCCCCCCATCTCTTTTCATCTGATTTTGTCTGCATGCAACGATGTAATATTATTAATGACTGAGTATGAATACAATTTACATGGATATGCGCACTGGTCTATTTGCATTCAATCTCACCAGCCTCATAATCACACAAGCTCTCTGGCCCCAACACACAAACACATATCAGTCTGATGCACACTTCTAGTTAGTTCCCACACACTTACTCAAGTGCGCGCAACACTGTGAATATGTGCACTTACCTAGGTGTGTTCAACACTTTGAAATGTTCACACCCTATCCTTGATAACAATTTCCCTGCACACTTAGCCTGGTGCGCGAAAACCAAACTATGTGCTAACAGATCACCAACCTAAATGTACATTTACATTTACAATTGGTACCAATGACTCACCAACTTATATGTACAATTACAAAGGGTTTGTTATAGGGACATTACATTCCCCTCCCCCTTATTTATGCACTGTCCTCAGTGCATCATATACACATGTACATACAAATTTCAAAATTTTTCAAAAAGATGTGGATACTTTACCCACGTAGCATCCTCTCTCTCCCAAGTTGCATCCTCAGGACTGTACCGAGTCCATTGGACCTTTACTAGCCCCATGGCTCGATTCCAGATCTGTTTTATTTTCCTATTCAATATGCAAACCGATCGCTTTTGAAAATCACCTTCTGGCTCCACCTAAATCACATTCCAATCAATAATATGAGTAGCATTAGGTATGTACTTTTTAAGTAATGACACATGGAAAAAATTATGAATACACAAGGATGAAAGCAAGTCAAGAATATATACGACAAGACCGATCCTCTCTAGGATTTCAAATGGCCCACAATAGCACGCTGCCAAATTAGAACAATTCCCCATCTTCATGGAACTGCGTCTTGCTTTAACTTTCAAAAACACGTGGTCACCCACTTTAGATTCTCTGCGGGCTCTGCCTTTATCTACACAACTTTTATGCCTGTCCTGGGAAACCTTTGAATTCTGCCTTATCCTTACCATATGCTCTTCCATTTCCTAGAGTAGATCTAGCCCAACTACTGTGTGGTCTGTTGGGTTGTCCTAACTCACTGGCGTGTTTCACTTTCTACCATTAAGTGCTTCAAATGGGCTCATCTTTAAATATGCTTGATACCCATTGTTGTAAGAAAACTCTACCAAGTTAAGGTAGTCTTCCCATTTTGATGGTTTATCCATCACATACATCCTGAGAATATATTCAATCACCCGATTTACCCTCTATGTTTTACCATATGTATCAGGGTGATATGTTGTGATAAAGTTCAGATTTGTCCCAAATCCTTTGAATAGTCCTTTCCAAAAGTTTGAGGTGAACTTTGAATCTTTGTCAGAAAAAATTGTCTTAGGTACACCATGAAACTTAGCAATTTCTCACATGTGTATCTGAACAATGTTGGTTGCCTTGTGCGCTAACTTCACTGGAATAAAATGGGCAACTTTAGTAATCTTTTCCACCATCACCATAATAGAATCATGCTGCTTAGCAGTCCTAGGCAACTTAGTTATAAAATCCATGGTCACAACTTCCTACTTTCACTCAGGAATGGGCAAAAGCTGTAGCAAACCAGTTGGATGAATGTGCTCAACTTTGACCTTTTTACATTCAAGACATCTAGCAATAAAATTAGCAACCTCCTTTTTCATACTTGGCCAATAATATTTCTTTTTTACTGCGATGATTATCTTCTGGTAGCTTGGATGTCCAACATAAGGAACTTTATGCATCTTCAACAATAACAAAATTTTCAACTCTTGATCATTTGGCACATAGACTCTGTGTCTATACATGAGGATTCCATCTTCTCTTAGCTCATAAGCTTTAAACTTCTATGAAATTCCTTGCTGTAAAGTCGCCTTTATGTCCACATAACGCCGATATGATTTGGAAACTTCTAAAATTCTATCACACAAATATGATTGGTACATGCTAATGACTGTAGCATGCATCTCATGCACCCTCCTGTTGAGTTCGTCAGACACCTTGTTCTTCTTTCCTCTGATATGATTTATGTCAAATTCATACTCACTGAGGAACTCTAACCACCTGCTTTGTCTGGAATTTAAACTTGGTTGACCAAACAAAAAATTCAAACCGCTATGATCAATTCTCAGCTCAAATATTTTACCCATATAGTGACACCACATCCTCAGGGCATGCACTATGGCTGCCAATTCTAAGTCATGAGTAGCATAGATCCTTTCATGATCTTTTAACTTTCTTGATTCGTAGCACACCACATGTCCATTCTGACTCAAGAACCCACCGGGTACTTCCTTGCATGCATCCATGCACACAACGAAGTCTGCATTTGGATCAACAATTCTCAAAATTAGCGCACTTGTTAACAAACTCTTCAAGTGTTGAAAAATCCTTGCACAATCCAGAGTCCATTCAAATTGCACACCTTTATTTTGCAAGGATGTAATTGGATGCACAATTTGTGAGAAGCCTTCAATAAACCTTCTATAATAACCTGCAATTTCCATAAACGATCTTACCTCTACGACATTTCTTGGTGTTGGCCATTCCTCAATGGATTTTATCTTTTCTGGATCCACAACTATTCCTTCCTTGGAAATAATATGACCTAAATAATGAATCTGTCGCTAATAAAATGAGCACTTTCTCAACTTTGCATAAATTTGACGACTCATCAATACTTGCAGTAACATCCTCAAGTGTTGCTCATGCTCCTCTTCAAAATTGAGTAAATAAGTATGTCATCTATAAATACAATGACAAAATTATCTAAATACTCTCTGAAAACTCCATTCATCATACACATGAAGACAACCAGTGCATTTGACAATCTGAAAGGCACCACCGTGAAATCATAATGTTCATACCTTGTTATGAAGGAAGTCTTGTTGATGTCTTCTTCTTTAATTCTCACCTTGTGATATCCATATCTGAGATCAATCTTTGAAAATATCTGCACGCCCTGCAATTGATCAAAAAGGTCATCTATCCTTGGAAAATTATACTTGTTCTTTACTGCTACTTTGTTCAACTACCTGAAGTCGATACAAAATCTCAATGTACCATCATTCTTCTTCACGAACAATATTGAGGCACCCCAAGGTGACACACTTGGGCATATATACGCCTTCTTCAGAAGCTCTTCAAGTTGCATATGCAACTCCTTCAATTCTAGAGTACTCATCCTATAAGGAGTCTTGGATACAGGTCCTCTTCAGGCATCAGATTTATAGAGAAATCAATATCTCTTTTCGAAGGCAACCCCATTATCTCTTTAAAGAGATCCTCAAATTCTTTCAGTACTGCGTAGTCTTCAACACTTGGCACTTTATCCTTAGGTGCCTCTTCCATATGTACTGCAAATACTTGACATCCTTTCCTATGGATTTTCTTTAATTGAAATGATGAAACTTCTCTGATAGTTACAACTCTTGGAATTCCTTGAACTATTCTTAAGTTTACTTCCTCATCCAAGCAAGTGAATGCCTTATTATAACAATGATGGACAACATGGTGCTCATCCAACCAATCCATACCTATGAGGAAATCATATGAGCCCAAAGGTATAATATTGAAATCAACCTTTGTGCGCAATCCATTCATCGCCATCGTATATGCATTAACCATCTCATTAATTTTCATTTTTGCTCCTGTAGCTAACTGCACCAACCAAGGTTTTCCAAGCTTTCTTCTTGGAAATTGAAATCTTTCCACCATATTAGGATCTAGATAACTATGACTAGCTCTTGAATTAATTAAAATAGCAATGGTTTGGCCATTAATCTTACCTTCCATTTCAATCATGTGCGACTGAAACTCAGCCTGCTTATTATCCAACGCCGCGTTAATCATAGGTACATTTCTGCCCATGTCCTCAACTATCGTAGCTTGCTATACACTATATGCAATCCTCGCTTTATCACCTCTTTGAGGGAAATCTTTGCACATGTGATCTTCGCAACAATTCCAACATTGAATTGATTGTTGCCTTGAATTTTTATCCAATGTCTCTGTCATTCTAGACTCATTGGGAGTTGGATGTCCTTGCACAATATTTATGAAAAACGATGGCTTAGCCCCCTTCTTCCTCTGATCCACCTTGCTCTTCATCTTATGTTCCCAAGACTTTTGGAAAATCGGTCTTCCCTTTTGTTGATCATAAATACATTTAGTGCACCTTATGGTTTCCTCCAATGTCTTAGAGTCATCATATTGTATCTTGTCACTGACAAATGAAGGAAAATTAATAAGGTACCTTTGAATCTTAACTTTCTCATCCTTGATGAATGCAACATATTTTAGTAGCTCTAAGAATATTCTTTCACACTCATCTATTGTCATACTCCCAAGCTTGAGTTCAAAGAACTCCTTCATTTTCTTGTCATAGTACCTCTTGGTTAAGTATTTCCTTTGGAAATACCTCTTGAACTCCCTTCAAGTAACTTTCTTCTCATCAATGTGTTGCAATTGCATGAATTGATCCCACGACATTGATGCTTTTCCATTTAGCTGATAGATAACAATTCTCCCTTCTTCCTACTCATAATAGTTATGCAGCTGGAAGTACTTCCTCATACCTAGCAACCATTTCTTCGCATATTCATCCTTCTTGTGCTCCTTGTCAAGGAGAAGAGGCTTGATCTTATTCATTTATCCCTGTAGCTCGTCCACCCTAGTCCTTCTCTTATGATTTCTGACATGATATGGACTTGAGCTACTGTGCACTTTCTTGAAAGAAAGCTTTGGCGAGTGAAGTCGATGCCTACCAACACTACTTTCTTCTATTCTTTTCTCATCATGAGACATGCAACTTATTGATCTACTTGACTCTATATCCTTATCCATTTATTTTCTATTATGTCCAAGATTTGCATCAACTGACATTGAATTCATCTTACTTCTCCTTGGATTTCATAATCCTTTCGTTATCAACTCTATAACTTTAGACATCTTTTTGTAGTCATTTTATGGTTTCTACCAAGTTCATGTGCTCCTCCCTAGATTCTGTACCATCAACATGCAAACTGACATACAAATCCCTAAACTCATCATCAGGACTGTAATTCCTCTGTGCATCTTCCATGCTTTTGACCTTCTGCATTGATTATGTCTTGCTCTATTCATTGATAATTCTGCAAAATGTGCAGGCAAGAAGATTTTTTAGATGAATTCATGAGACAAATTCATGATAACTCTGCACCATCTTGTCATAATCCATTCTTCCGAAGCCCATGTGTGCACTGGTATTCAACACACACCAATGCACGATGTCACTTTTTAACATGTACATCGTGTATCATTAATGCACATGCACCACAAATTTGTTCCGCACATCCCCAAAATGTTAGTGTGCACACCCATGCACCATTGTTTACTGCGCAGTTCTAGTGCTGCACCTCGCAATATAATATGTTTAGTGTGCACATCTACGCATTCTTATTTAATGCGTACCATGGCCACACTGAAACTCCAAATTCGACCACTTACTATTCCAATTTTTTCCTTAAGTAGAACTTGGCCCATGCAGGCTCAATGTTGAACCAATAGCTTTGATACCAAAATGTAACACCCCCGTTACCCAAAAATCTTCTGATATCACAATGTAACATCTCCAGCCACCCAGGTTGGGCCACGTCACCAATTTCAACTTTTGTAGCTCTGACCAAACATACTGTAACATCACCCAACATACTACTGAACAATTATACTCCAAAAATACACTGTGCAGATTCTATACTAAACACTAGTCTATGTAGTATCACTTGAAGTAATGTGCTCAACCTCAAACTGAGTCACACCACACTAACTTTCTCCTTTTAACACAACTTTAAGAAGGGGAAGTAACTCAAACAACTGTGCACAATTATACTGATCACACAACACTACTGTGCACACAACCATCCTGGCGTCAAATGTCAATTCTGATTTACTTGTGCGCGGGGTCTATTTCCCTGTATGCACACATGAGTTTCAACCTCTTGTGCATGTAGGCTACTTTCCTGTGCACCCGACCATTTGAACCTTGCCTCTGAGATTCATGACCAATATCAAGGATAACTTAATAGGAAAGACTATCAACATTCATCATACTCATGCATGCCTACAAATACAGGCCATACGCGCCATACTTACATGTGCAAACAATATTAAACATAATGACAACAATTAATTATATGCGACAACATACAAGAATTAAACCATATCAAACATAGGTAAATAAGCAAACCATAAATGAGACAAGAACATAAAGAACACTTATCTTTTATGAAAGTCACCAACTGCGCGTAGAACTCAAACATGCCTACTGACCATAGAGTCCGTTGCTCATATACTTTCAACAGGAAGTGTTATAACATTTTTTTCCACAGTCTATGCATCATGCTTTGGTGGCCTACCTTTTCCCTTTGCAGACTCAATTTCTCCATCTTGCTCAGTCAAATGTCAAAAATTCAATTTTTTGTACATATACATGGCCTATAGTTATACAACATGCGTATACACAGGTTGCTCCATTACAACCCACGTACATCGGGTTTTGTGCTCAAAATTAAAAATATTTTGGATTTTCCATGCCAAGTTGCATGATCCATGATCCTTGGCCTTTCATATGCGAGAAACACTCTGATTCAACCCTTCAATTCCTTTTGAAGGATATAAATTGAGCCATATACAAGCCTTGAAGGGGAAGAAAAAAAGTTGAGAGCAAGTACACTCTGGATAATTTTTTCCCCATGTTACATCCTTGAGTTTGCATCCCTTAGTCCTTTAAGTCCAAACTCTCTTTATGTTCAGCCCCCAAGCTCTCCCTATCCTGTGAAGGAGGAACCCAATTACTCCTAGAACTTGTGAGCTTGCCTTGTGGAGGATTGAAGTGGTGAAGGCCTAGGTGGAGGGACTTAGTTTCTCAGTTTCGACAAGTTGCTAATACTGAAGCTTGTCACCTATCTACTTTTGCTGATTATGTTAATATAAATACTCTTTTCTCATCCAATTATATGTTGCAAAGGTTTATATTATTTTCCATGGGTAAATTTGTTATACATGTTGATGGTTATGCTAGTTTATATGTTGACATTTCATACATTTTCCATATGCATGTGTATCTTGGATGTTGAGGACAAGTTGTAGGTATCAAGCATTGGATTGTGAGCTCGATGGTGGTCTCCTACAAAGGTCTGAAAGAGGTAGGATTCTAGCCTTTCTTTTGATTGGAATTTCCATTTATCTAGCATATTTGAGATTTGAGTTGATTTCTTGGTGTCATTTTGTCTATTGTGTTCCTACCCCAAACCATAGAGATTTATTCCTCGTAACAATAGGTCACCCCCGATATGGGGCTTAACTCCACCAGGGAAAAAGGGTTCCTAGTGACATGCTAAGGTTTGATACTCAACAAAATTGCTCAATCCAAGGTGCCCGCTGCTGCAACTAGCCTACAGTCTCTCATTCTCCATGCACTTGTCACATCCAAGGAAGTGTGCCCCTTCACTACTCAATAGTCCCTCAACTTCCCCACTTCCCTTCTAGGGATACCAACAATAGTCCAGATAGGAAGTCTCCGGGCCCCACAACTAATGCCCAACACACCAAGAAAAAGTTATGAGTATAACTCTCACCTAGAAAGTATGCTCACAGGATTGACAACCCACCTCTTCGACAACAAATCTATCACCTAGAGAGACTTCTCACGTTCCTGACAACCTACTTCTCCGACAACACATCTTTTATTACGAAGTAGAAACCCCTTACAAGATCTTCTCTGTAGATAAGGTAATAGTTGGATTTTCCAAACAGTGAGACCCCTTTTGCATACGAGAAAATGAATAATCCCCCCGAAAAAGTGAGTTCTCCTCCCGAAATACACTAAGGCCAACAATATATATTGCATCCCTTAAAATTGACACTTGTCACCTTAAAAAGTATCTTTCACCACTTGGTGACTTGTTCCCTACCCTCAGGAACTTAAGATAAAATAATTATCCATAACACTTCACTTTTTCGAAAATATTATAAAAATATTCCCTAAGGATTAAGTCTTCTCCCTTTTTCCTTTTTTCGACGGACTTAGCCCCCCATCTCTTCTCGTCTGAATCTGTCTGCTCGCAACGATGTAATATTATTAATGACTGAGTATGATTACACTTTACATGGATAGGCGCACTAGCCTATTTGCATCCCGACTCACCAACCTCATAATCACACAAGCTCTCTGGCCTCAATACATATACATCAATATATGCTCACTTCTAGGTAGTTCTCACACACTTACTCAAGTACGTGCAACACTGTGAATGTGCGCACTTACCCAGGTGTGCGCAACACTCTGAAATGTGCACACCCTATCCTTGATAAAAAATTCCCCGCACACTTACCCTGGTGTGCGCAAAACCAAACTAGGCGCCAATGGCTCACCAACCTATATGTACATTTACATTTACTATTGGTATTAACGACTCACCATCCTATATGTACATTTACATTTACTATTGGTATTAATGACTCACTAACCTATATGTATAATTACAAAGGGTCCAGATTAGGGACATTACAAGTGTCCCCACACATTTGTGCTTAAAGGTTTTATCTAACATCTTGTGGGCTTATTTAAGGTATTTACTAATTCTGGAAATTAATTACAACAATAAAAATCAGAATTAGTGAAACCCTAAAGCTAGGCTTTAACCCTAAAAGGTGCATTATAACCCTACCCTAGCTTATGTTTCACTTGTGGATTGTTTATAAAGGATATATAACACATTCTAATGGTTAAATTAATCTCCTAAGTGTTTCATATCTTTTATATTTCATTTTGGAGTTTTTTGGTGAAACCTTAGGGGGATTCACCACCTCTCTTTGCAAGTTTGATCTAATTGCTTGGTTATTATTCATTTGTACTTGAAATAATTCACTTATGTTTTTTTTTTACATAGTTCATTCATTTCCTTAGCCAAGGTACCCAAGGTTTATCATTACAAGTGATTTTAGGCACTCTTGGGGTGATTTTCCTCACCCAAAATATGCGTTTTCTGCATTATTTATCATATATCATATTCTAGAATTTGTGGATAGCAGCAATCTAGCTTAATTTATAGAATATGATCAAGAGGTAACTCAAGTATATCATTTTTGCTTTATGTGATTAGATCTCACTCATGTGCAGTAAAAGGTACTTGTTTCTTCATCCAAAGAGTGACATCATAGTGTTGATTTATATTTCCATTGTAGCATACTTATTTCAGATATTAGACCTTAATTAATTAATTCATAAACCTATTTATATTGTGGTAGTTGTTTCCCTAGTTCTTAGTTGAATATTCTTGAGGCATTTGGCCACTCCAACGACACTAGTCTATCTAACTATTGAGGTGTGTGTTTTGGAAGTGACTTGTAGTGTAAGCTACCCTGAGGTACTATACAAGTTTGTTTCCATGGATAGGGATACCCCCCGTGGCTTCAAGGATTTGGACTAAAGTGTGGGGGAAATGGTGTTAAGGTGACAATGGTGTGTTTCTTGTGTTTTGCTTATCCCTAATAATACCTCTATAAAGGTTGCTAGTTTGGGTAGTAACATGGCATTGGCTTAAAATCCCAATCCTAGAAAATGGGAAGTTCTTGGCCTCATATAGTTTTTTCCTATGTCGGCCATGGAGATGAAACATTAGATTCCATTATTCTAGTTTGCATTATATGCTGGGTATGATGTTCTTTTCGGTACCATTGCTTGAAAATACATAGATTATGCTCTTCAGAGATAGCCCAAAGGAGGTGGCCCAAAAAAAGGCACCATGCGTGGTTCAAAATGGGGTTATTGAAGAGAGTCTGTCACCAATTTTCCAAATTAGACTGGATGCTACCCCTGTCTCTTTCCGATTGTTTGAAAATCATCGCTCCTCTGTCCTAGAGTTTATTAGCCTCGATGCAGCTATTAAAAAGGTTCTCAGTTGTTTCCTCATGATTTCCGCACATATAAAAAGCTAATGGGTCTTCAAAACCCATAGCTATGAGTCAATCCCATGTGAGGTTTTTCCATTTAGGTAAGAGCCCAAGGAAGGATGATATTTTTGGCCATAATTATGCATCCATACCCTTTGCCATATGACTGTTGAATCTAGGATGGTGTGGTTGGATTCTAGATCGTACACTCATTTGACAATGAATTTCCATGACCTTGAGTACCCCAACGAAGAATGTCCTTACCTTCAAGGACATTGCTTTTTCTTTCTTTAAGATATGAGTCCATTATTGTTGATTCCTCGTGAGAAATCTTTGGAGGCCATGTAGTACCAGAGATCCATGTCTTGTAGGTTCCACGAGATAGATTATCTGATCTTTACTAATATTGATTAACTCTATGCTATCCTAGGTCCTGTAATTTGATATGGATTTGTTATAGGTGTGGAATATTGATAAGTTTAGGATCCTACTACCAGGCGTCTTCCCAAAACAAATCCTGTTCACCGAATCTAATTTCCCAAATGGAGTGCTACTACACCATCACTCTATTGGCCCACACATTGTTCTAGATGAGAAATCCCATTTTGGTCTCACTTATTCTGCTGATTTCTTCTTCGGGGGTGTGGTGGGCATACTCGTCTCGCCAAATCATACTCCATAAGTCTTCCTTATTTTTTTTCCAATGCCGCCATGTCTTGGCTACTAGGGATTTACTTATGATCGTGGTGTCTTTGGTACTGATCCCTCCAACATGCTTGGGTAGGAAAATGGAGTCCCAGGAAACTAGGTCCCATTTGTGCTCTTTAATGGGACCACCCCAAAGGAAATCATGTTGAATATATTGAATGGAATTAAGAACTTTGGAAGGGGCGGTAAGGATAAAGAAGAGGTAAAGTGGCATAGACGATAATAAATATTTAATTAGAATAATTTTTCTTCGGAGATTAAGAGAGTCGAAAGTCCAACTAGACAAATAGTTTTCTAGCCTAGAGAGGAGATGTTTTCAAGATGGCCTCACCAGCTGTAGCTCCAACAACCTTTTTGTTCTTCTTCTTCTGCAGACAGTTAGTAGCGAGATTCCCATGTTCGTGACAGTGAAAACACTTCACTTTGGACAAATCCAGCTTCTTGCCTTTAGACTCGGATTTTGAATGGAATTTATTCCCCTTCCCTTTCCTTGCCTTGGAAGCCAAAGAAAAATCCTCTTCATCATCATGTTTTGATGAAGAGCCATCTCTGGTGTTCCGCCTAAACTCCTCCTGCGCTAGATCCGACCATAGTCGTTCCCAATCTGGCAATTTTTCCCTTCCATTGACAGAGTCTTGATAACTGTGCCAATTCTTGGGCAGCCCTAGGAGAGCCAAGCTCACCAAATCATCATCAATGATAGTTATCCCCACACTCCCCAGCTCATCCCAACATTGGACAAACTTCATGAGATATTTTGGAATGGAGTCACCCTTCTCCATCTTGATCTTCCTGAGTTTATTGTTGAGCGCCAATTTCCTATGGTCACTGTTGTTTTGGAATAGATCTGTCAAATCCTTTCACATTGTATATGGTGTGGCTTTCCCATGGAGGTTTGAGACAATGTGGTCTCGTACTCCCTCCAACATGATCCTCCTCGCTTTTGCCACTTTCTTTTGCCATGCATCAAGATTTGCAGTGTCTGCAGGATCTGGCTTAGGAACATCTTTGTCAATGAATTCCTTCAAGCCATTGTCTTCGAGTACTGCCTCCATCCTGTCCTTCCAAGAAATGTAGTTTGAGTTGCCCTTGAGTGCATACTCTAACCTCAAGCCATTGAAATACATTTCAATCTTGAATCAACTGTAGCATCGAGAAAGTATTTCTGCAAATTCGAAGTCTATCCAATCACAAACTCAACTTCTGCAATCTTCTGCGCTCTGATACCATGTAGAAATTTTAATGCAAATTATGTATTGCCTGGATTCTCCTGATCTAACAATTATATGTGATTGTTAAATACAGAATCACTTCTACGAATATTCTTGCGGAATTTAAAACACAATCACCAATTACAATATCAAGAAGAAAGATCAATCACACATAACACAGATGTTTTACCGGGAAAGCATAAAGCTAAAAACCCCACTATCATATATTACGTATATATCATGGATCATGAAACAATCTCATACAAAACTCTAATCTAAGAGCTCTCAGTACAATAGACAATTGTCTCACACTGTCATACAAAAATTGTCAAATGCATGTGCCAATTTACTGCCTCCAGACAACCTGCCTCCTCTGCACAATCCCTGCTAATGGAAATCCTTTCAATGAATGAATCCCTCTTGAATAGGCTACACAATCCTCATGGGCACATCCAATGTGTGTGTGGTTGCATGAGTGCACTCACTAAAGTCACAATTGATAGTCAAATTGTCCCTTTCACATGCTATCTCAACTGGGTCTCCATTGGATCTGACATGCATGTAGTTAACAGTGGTAAATATTCGGTTGCATGTTGGATCACTGATTGTGAATTAATTAATAATTAATTCACTGATCTCTCACTAGTGTAAGTTAAGTTACAACTAGTACAATTGAGCTTAACTCACTTAACTGAGTTAAACTACTTTACAACTCACATAACTACACATATAACTATGCTACAACTTTGAATCACTCAGTTACAACTAATTCGACTTACATGTCCCACCAATCAACCTTTGAACGCAAATTTCCTATAGCTAAGTGATTTTCCACTTCAGTTAACTATTTCCAAGTGCTCATTGAGAATAGATTAATATTTATTGTCCAACTATTATTAAGGGATAATAATAGTCGACATACATCTATAAATAGAATTCACTCACCATCTATAAATAGACATCATCTATAAATAGAATTTTCTCATCATCTAAAAATAGACTTCCACCTAAAAATAGCCCGAGGCTCCATCCTAGTGTAGGTGCATAATTTTCACTAGGATCTTCTTGTTGAATCTCAACACCTATTTCGGTGAAATAATTTTGTGTAGGATAGGATTAAGTCCGTTGGAATTGATTTTAGAGAAGATTTTGTAAATTACATTGCAAAGAATGATAGGCTTGAATTTGTTTGCAATTTGAGGATTAGGTTCTTTGGGGATAAGTGTAATGAAAAAAGAATTAAAATCATGTAGGATATTACCCTATATTCTTGAGTCTTCGACAAGATTTCTTTTAGAAAAACAGGATCACAAAGCAATAAAATAATACAACTGTAGAACTAAAACAAAAAAGTTACACAATACAATACAAGCACAGATATACATGGTTCAACCAGTGTGGGAAACATCCACCAGAGAAATTTCCAGGTCCTTCCTTTATTATTATCTAGCAAATGAATGGATACAACCTACAACATACCCTCTATAAATTCCTCTTCTTTCTCTCTCAGACTCCTCTCTCATAATACAATATTCACACACATACATAGCCACAATACAATTCCCTCATAAAAGAGGGTTTCCTTCTAGGAAAAAAAACCCCTAACATAACTTCTACTGCCAGATCTGCGACCTTATAATGAGCATTCCATATTGACTATGACATTGCAATATTTTACAAGGCAATTTTACAATTTTTTTTTTCCGGGGGTGTTGCCCCTGAACCCCCACCGAGGGGGAGGCAAGAGATGTAGGGGGGAAAGCCCCCCAACACCCCCCGTCAAGTAATGGGGTCCAAATGCGGTTGAAACAAGACCTTTGAATCAAGAAGATTATCAGGCTCCTCAACCAACAATCTCCCATTTGGAGACTGATCACAACAACTCCACTGCTGCTGTATTTGTTGGACTATGATCCACCTTGGACCTGACAAATTTCTCATTTTCACCTTCGTGCTTGAAGTCCAACTGAAACTAATCAAGAAATCAGTTTCTCCCTAATTACTACCTTTGTTAACATGTCTACAAGATTCTGTCTAGTATGTATCTTTTCCAACTTCAATTGTCCATCTTCCAAAACATATCGTATGAAATGGTACATGAACTATATATGCTTAGTATTAGAATGGAAGGTTGAATGACACTCTAGCTGTCATAGTACAACCTGCTATTCTCCTCCTTCTTTCCCAATTCCTCCATAAACCTCTGTAACCAAATCATTTCTTTACTAGCCTTTATAGAAGCAATATACTCTGCTTCTGTTGTTGAAATTGCAACAACCTTTTGTAGTTTCGAAATCCAACTTACTATTGTTACATCTACAGTAAAATCATACCCCATGGTGCTTCTCCTGCTATCTTTATCACCTGCCATAACTGAATCAACATATCCCTATAGAACAATGTTTGAACCTCCAAAACATAATGCATGAGTAGCAGTACCTCTCAAATACCTGAGAATTGATTTTACTTCCCCCCAATGTTCTTTACCTGGATTTTTCATATACCTACTCATAACTCCCACTGTATGTGCAATAACTGGTCTTGTGCACACCATAACATACATCAAGTTTCCAACTGCTGATGAATAAGGACCCTGGACATGTATTCTATATGATCCTGTGTCTTGGGACACATTTCCTTGATTAATTTGAAATCGATGGCCAAAGGTGTACTAACTGGTTTTTTATTCTGCATTCTAAAGCTCTCCAACACCTTCTCTATGCATTAGAAAAACATGATCGTGGAGAAATAAAATAAAACAAATGCAGAAATAAAACACATAAGATACACAATACAATAGAGACACAGATATACGTGGTTCACCCAGTGTGGGCTACATCCACCAGAGAAATTTCCAGGTCCTTCCTTTTTATTATCCAACAAAATGAAGGGATACAACCTACAACACACCCGCTGTAACTTCCTCTTCTTTCTCTCACAATATCCTCTCTCAGAATACAATATTCACATACATACACAACCACAATACAATTCCCTCATAAAAGAGGGTTTTCTTCTAGGGCAAAAAACTCTAACATAACTTATACCATTATTTTTGCAACCTTATAATGAACAGTCCAGATTGACTACGAAATTACAATATTTTACAAGGAAAATTTTCCCAATATTTCGCTTCCGGGGCACTGCCCCCGAATCCCCCACTAAGGGGGGGTTACAAAAATACCCCCCCTGGCGATAGTTGTTGGGGGAAAATCCCCCCCACACCCCCCATTAGGGAATGGGGTCCAAACACGGTTGAAACAAACATCTGAATTAGGAAGATAATCAGGCTCCACAACCAACAATCTCCCACTTGGAGACTGATCACAACAAATCCACTGCTGCTGTACCTATTGGACTATGATCGACCTTGGACCTGGACAATTTCTCATCTTCACCTTCATGCTTGAAAACCAACTGAAACTGAGCAGGAACTCAATTTCTCCATGGTTACTCCCTTTGTTAGCATGTTTGTAGGATTCTGGCTAGTATGTATCTTTTCCAACTTCAAATGCCCATCTTCCAAAATATATCATATGAAATGGTACCTAAGCTGTATACTCTTAGTATTAGAATGGAAGGCCGAGTTATTTGCAAGATGAATGGCACTCTCACTGTCACAATACAACTTGCTATTCTCCTGCTTATTTCCCAATTCCTCCATAAACCTTTGTAACCAAATCATCTCTTTACTAGCTTCTGTAGCAACAAAATACTCTACTTCCATTCTTGAAAGTGCAACAACCTTTTGCAATTTTGAAATCCAACTTATTTTTGTTCCACCTATAGTAATAACATACCCTGTGGTGCTCCTCCTGCTATCTTTATCACCTTCCATATCTGAATCAACATATTCCTATAGGACAATGTCTCAACCTCCAAAACATAATGCATGAGTAGCAATACCTCTCAAATACCTGAGAATCCACTTTACTTCCTCCCAATGTTCTTTACATATATTGTTCATGTACCTGCTCACAACTCCCATTGAATGTGCAATATCTGGTCTTGTGCAAACCATCACATACATCAAGCTGCCAACTGCTGATGAATAAGAGACCCTAGACATGTATTCTATCTTCTCCCATGTCTCCGGACACATTTCCTTAGTTAATTTGAAATGGTTGGCCAAATATGTACTAACTGGTTTTGCATTCCGTATTCTAAACCTCTCCAACACCTTCTCTATGTGCTCACCTTGAGACAATGTCAATTTGCACTTTTTCCTATCTCTTGTTATTCTCATACCAATGATTTTATTTGCAACACCCAAGTCCTTCATTGAAAATGAATTAGCTAATTTCTTCTTGAGCACATTTATATCCTACATATTAGACCCTGCAACAAGCATGTCATCTACATACAATAGCAAGATAATATAGCTTCCATTTTCTAGCCTTTTAAAATAAGCATAGTGATCAAAATGACATCTACTATAACCTTGTTATGTCATAAACCTGTCAAACTTCAAATACCACTTCCTTGGAGCTTGCTTTAGTCCATACAAGCTCTTCTTCAACCCGCATACCAAATTTTCCTTCTCATTGACCTCATACCCATGTGGTTGCTGCATATAAATCTCTTCCTCCAAATCCCCATGGAGAAAAACTGTTTTTACACCTAACTATTCAAGATGCAAATCGTCTACTGCCACAAGACTTAAAATAGTCCCAATTGAAGTCATTTTAACAACAGGAGAAAATATTTCATCAAAATCTATACCTTTCTTTTGTGCAAACCCCTTTACAACAAGTCTAGCCTTGTACCGTTTTTTTCCTCCATCTTCTTCCTTCAACTTGTAAACCTATTTATTCTGCAATGATATTTTTCCTATAGGAAACTAAACCAAGTACCAAGTTTGGTTATTTACCAAGGAGTCCATTTCCTCCTTCATGCCTTGCTCCCACTTCGTTTTAGTTTCTACCTACATTGCCTCTTCATAACTTTCTGGTTCACCAGAATCAATCAACAATCAATAATACAATGAAGGAGAGTATCGTTCATGGGGTCTACTTAACCTGGTAGATCTTATAACAACACTTGCAGGAGTTTGAGATACTTGTTGCTCCTGTTGTTGTACATTTGATTTTCTGGTACCTTTGGAATTTCTTTTTCAGTGATCTCATCAAGTATTATGTATTCCGGTTTTTCTTTTTCATGTTTCTTTCCCTGCAACTAATCTTTGTACATGAACTTCTCATTGAATATGACATCTCTACTTCTAATGATTTTGTGATTTTCATAATTCCATAAGTGATAACCAAAATCATTAACACCATATCCAATAAAGGTACACTTATTTGATTTTACCTCAAGCTTTGTTCTATTTTCTTTATCAATATGGACAAATGCTTCACAATTGAAAGTCTTCAAAAAAGAATAGTTTACCTTTTTACCTGTCCATGCCTTCTCTAGAATTCCACCATCCAAATATATTGAAGGTCCTCTATTTATTAAATAAACAACAACATTTAAAACATCTTCCCAAAACTGTAAGTTCAACCCAGAATGCAATCTCATACTCACACATTCCATGATTATCCTGTTTATCCTTTTTGACACACCATTTTCTTGTGGTGTTATTGGAACTATTTTCTCTCTATGAATCCCATGGCATGAACAATAATCATCAAAATCCTTGCTGCAATATTCACCTCCATTGTCTGATCCGAGACACTTCAACCTTTTTCCTGTCTCATTCTCAACTAAATCTTTCCATTTGTTAAAAGTATCAAAAACATTATATTTTTTTCGAATACAATAAACCCAAGTTTTTCTAGTTGCATCATCAATAAAAGTAACATAATAATGAGAGACACCAAGAGATGATACTTGAGCTGGTCCCTATACATATGTATGCACAATCTCTAACCTTTCACTCTTCTTTTCTTTTCCAACTTTGAGAAATCCGACTCTCTTCTGTTTTCCATAAACACAATGCTCACAGAAATCCAAATCAATTTGTTTAAGATTTGGAATTTTTATTTTATTTTGTGAAGTATCTGTATCCCCTTCTCAATCATGTGTCCAAGCCTATGATGCCACAATGTTGTATCCACTTCTGCATAAGCTAAAGAGATAGAAGAGTTAGTATTACCAGTACATAAATATAATGTACCTACCTTCTCTCCTTTTGCTATCACCAGTGATCCTTTGGTGACCTTCCATGCCTTATCTATAAATATAGATATACAACCTTCACTTTCCAATTGCCCCATTGAAATTACATTTTTCCTTAGATATATAACATGTATTACCTCTTTCAACAACCATTGGTTTCCATTCTTTTTCTTTATTTGTATCTTACCCATTCCAACAATTTTGCATGGTGCATCATCACCCAAATGAACCTGTCCAAAATCACCTTGAACATAATAAAAAAAATGTTTCCTATGGGGTGTGGCATGAAATGAAGCCCCTGAATCTACTACCCAAGACTCAGAAATATTATCTACAGAAAGAATCAAAGCATCTTGTAACACATCACCTGTTACATTTGCTTCCTGATTTTTCTCCTGCTCTCTATCTTTTTGTTTCTTTGGAGCTCTGCAGTCTTTCTTCATATGTCCTTTCTTCCCACAATTCTAACATTCTATCTTTCCTAGTTTGGATTTGGATCTGCCCTTCCTAGAATTCCCATGGTTCCCTAAGCCCTTTCCTCTATCCTTTTGTCTTCCCCTATTTTCCATGTTTAACGCATTACCTGATGTCTCACCTGTGCTTTTCTGTCGCATTTCCTCGCTAAGGATAACACCAACAACATCATTAAATTTTAGAGTGTTTGAAACAGAAACACAGTTACTTACAACCATGGCCAAGCCATTCCATATTTCTGGAAATAAGCACATGATTAGAAGAGCCCCGACCTTGTCATCAAAGTCCACTTTTACAGAACTTAGCTGATTACTAACCGTAATAAATTCATTTAAATGATCTGCAATAGACCCACCTTCTGCCATCTTCATATTAAATAATATCTTCATTAGAAATACTTTATTGGATGCCGAGAGTTTTTCATATAGTTTATCCAATGCATCAATCAACTCCTTCATTGTCTTTTCTTTTGAAATTTTGAAAGCTACTGACACTTCCAGGATCAACCGTATTGTTCCTAGTGCCTTTTTGTCGAGAACCTCCCATTCTTCATCCTTCATGGCTATCAACTTCTTTTCTATTGATACCAATGGTAGGAATGGATTCTTCTGATATAAATAATCTTCCTTCTGCATCTTCCATAACTGATAGTTTTGGTCGTTAAATTTCTTGACCCTAAACTTTCCATCTTCCGCCATTGCTCCCATTCGAACCAGGAACCCTCTTTTCCTGTGAGTTACCTTTCGCTATGATACCAGTTGTTAACAAAACATGATCGTGGAGAAATAAAATAAAATAAATGTGGAAATAAAACACAGAATATAAACAATACAATAGATAAACAGATATACGTGGTTCACCTAGTGTGGGCTACGTCCACCAGAGAAATTACCAGGTCCTTCATTTTTATTATCTAGAAAAATGAATGGATACAACCTACAACACACCCGTTGTAACGTCCTCTTCTTTCTCTCACGATATTCTCTCTCAGAATACAATATTCACACACATACACAACCCCAATACAATTCCCTCATAAAATAGGGTTGGCTTCTAGGGAAAAAAAATCTAACATAACTTCTACCGTTAGATATGTGACCTTATAATGAACAGTCCATATTGACTACAAAATTACAATATTTTACAAGGCAATTTTTCCCAATATTTTGCTTTGGGGGCATTGCCCTCGAATCCCCGCCAGGGGTGGGATACAAAAAGACCCCCCATGGTGAAAGTTATGGGGGGAAAATCCCCCCCACATCCCCCCCCACCTCCCCATTAGGGAATGAGGTCCAAGCACGACTGAAACAAACATATGAATTAGGAAGATAACCGGGCTCCACAACCAACATTATGTACTCACCTTGAGATAATATCAATTTGCGATTTTTCCTGTCTCTTGTTATTCTCATACCAAGGATTTTCTTTGCAACACCCAAGTCCTTCATCAAAAATGAATTAGATAATTTTTTAGCACATTTATATCCTGCATGTTAGACCCTGCAACAAGCATGTCATCTACATACAATAACAAGATAATATAGCTTCCATTTTCTACCCTCTTAAAATAAACACAATGATCAAAATGACATTTACTATAACCTTGTTCTGTCATAAACCTGCCAAAATTCAAATACCACTGTCTTGGAGCTTGCTTTAGGACATACAAGCTATTCTTCAACTTACATACCATATTTTTCTTCCCTTTGACCTCATACCCATGTGGCTGCTACATATAAATCTCTTCCTCCAAATCCCCATGGAGAAAAGTTGTTTTTACATCTAACTGTTCAAGATGCAAATCTTCTATTGCCACAAGACTTAAAATAGTCCTAATTGAAGTCATTTTAACAACATGAGAAAATATTTCATCAAAATATATATCTTTTCTTTTGTGCAAACCCCTTTACAAAAAGTCTAGCCTTGTACCACTTTTTTCCTCCATCTTCTTCCATCAATCTGTAAAACCCATTTATTCTGCAATGCTCTTTTTCATGCATAAAATTGAATCGAGTTCCAAGTCTGTTTATTTACCCAACAATACATTTCCTCTTTCATGCCTTGCTCCCACTTCTTTTTAGCATCTACCTGCATTGCCTCTTCATAAATTTCTAGTTCACCAGAGTCAATCAACAATAAATAATACAATGAAGAAGAGTATCATTCAAGGGCTCTACTTAACATGGTGGATCTTCTAACAACACTTGTAAGAGTTTTAGGTTCTTGTTGCTCTTGTTGTTGTACACTTTGATTTTTTGGTACCTTTGTAATTGCATTTTTTTTATTGCATTAAGCATTGTGTATTCCGTGGTTTCCTTTTCCTGTTTCTTTCCCTGCAACTAATCTTTGTGCATGACCTTTTCATTGAATACCACATCTCTACTCCTAATGATTTTATGATTTCCATAATCCCATAAGTGATAACCAAAATCATTAACATTGTATCCAATAAAGGTACACTTCTTGGATTTTGCCTCAAGATTTGTTCTATTTTCTTTATCAATATGGACAAATGATTTACAATTGAAAGTCTTCAGAAATGAGTAGTTTACATTTTTACCTGTCCATGCTTCCTATGGAATTCCACCATCCAAGGATCTTGAAGGCCCTCTATTTATTAAGTAAAATACAATATCTACAACATCTACCCAGAACTGTAAGGGAAACCCAACATGTAATCTCATACTTCTTGCACATTCCATGATTGTCCTGTTCATCCTTTCTGACACACCATTTTCTTTTGGTGTTCCTGAAATTGTCTGCTCTCTACAAATCCCATGGTATAAATAGTAATCATCAAACTCCATGCTGCAATACTCACCTCCATTGTTTGATTTTAGACACTTCAACCTTTTTCCTGTCTCATTCTCAACCAAAGATTTCCATTTCTTAAAAGTTTCAAAAACATCATATTTTTGTCAAATGAAATAAACCCAAGTTTTTCTAGTTGCATCATCAATAAAAGTAACAAAATAACGAGATCCACCAAGATACCTATGCTAGTCCCCATACATCTGTATTCATAAGCTCTAACTTTTCACTCTTATTTTCCTTTCCAACCCCGAGAAATCTGACTCTCTTTTGTTTTCCATAAACATAGTGTTCACAGAAATCCAAATCAACTTCATGAAGATCTGGAAACAAATTCCTTTTGTGAAGTATTTGCATCCCCTTCTCACTCATGTGTCCAAGCCTGTGATGCCACATTGTTGTATCCACACCTGTAGAAGCTAAAGAGGCTGAAGAGTCAACATTACCAATACATTAATACAATTTACCTACCTTCTCTCATTTTCCCATTACAAGTGATCCTTTAGTGACCTTCCATGCCTTATCTATAAATGTAGATATACAACCTTCACTTGCCAACTTTCCTGTTGAATTAGATTTCTTCTCAGATCTGGTATATGTCTCACCTCTTTCAGTAACCACTGGTTTCAATTCTTTTGATTTATTTGTACCTTACCCATTCCAACAATTTGACATGGTTCATCATCACCCAAATAAACCTGTCCAAAATCACCTTGAACATAATCTTGGAAATATTTCCTATGGGGTGTGGCATGAAATGAAGCCCCTGAATCTACTACCCAAGATTCAGTAATATTATCTAAAGAAAGAATCAAAGAATCTTGTAACACATCGCTTGTTACATTTGCTTCTTGATTTTTCTCTTGTTGTCCATCTCTTTGTTTATTTGGAGCTCTTCAATATTTCTTCAAGTGTCTCTTCTTTCCACAATTCCAACACTCTATCTTTCCTAGTCTGGATTTGGATCTTCCCTTCCTAGAATTCCTGCAGTTCCCTGAGCTCTTTCCTTTGTCCTTTTGTCTTCCCTTGTTCTCCATGGTCAACACATTACCTGATGTATCACCCATTCTTTTCTGTCGCATTTCCATGCTAAGGATAACACCAACAACATCATCAAATTTCATAGTGTTTGAACTAGAGATAGAGTTACTTACAACCATGACCAAGCCGTTCCATCTTTCTGGAAATGAGCACAAGATTAGAAGAGCCATAACCTCATCATCAAAGTCCACTTTTACATAACTTAGTTTATTAGTAACCGTATTAAATTCATTTAAATGGTTGATAACAGGCCCACCTTCTAACATTTTCATATTAAATAATCGCTTCATTAGAAATACCTTATTGGAGGTCGAGGGTTTTTCATATAGTTTAGCCAATGCCTTCATCAGATCCTCTGTTTTCATTTCTTTAGAAATATTGAAAGCCACCGATGCTTCTAGGCACAGTCGTATCGTTCCCAGTTCCTTTCTATTAAGAATCTTCCATTCTTTGTCCTTCATACTCGTCGACTACTTTTCTTTTCCACCCAATGGTAGGAAAAGATCCTTCTGATATAGATAGTATTCCATTTGCATCTTCCATAGTTGGTAGTTTTAGCCATTAAATTTCTCGACCTTAAACATTTAATCTTCCACCATTGCTCCCAATCGAACCAGGAACCCTCTTTTCCTGCGAGTTACCTTTCGCTCTTATACTTGTTGTTAGAAAAAAGGATCGCAGAGCAATAAAATAAAAAAATATGTGGAAATAAAACACAGAATATACATAATACAATAGAGACACATATATACATGGTTCACCCAGTGTGGGCTACGCCCACCAGATAAATTGCAAGGTCCTTCCTTTATTATTATCCATCAAATGAAGGGATACAACCTACAACATACTCGTTGTAACTTCGTCTCCTTTCTCTCACAATCTCCTCTCTTAGAATACACTATTCACACACATACACAAACAAAATACAATTCCATCATAAACGAGGGTTTCCTTCTAGGGTAAAAAACCCTAACATAACTTCTACCATTGGATCTGCGACCTTATACTGAACGATCCAAATTTATTATGAAATTTCAATATTTTACAAGGCAATTTTCCCAAAAATTTATCTTCGAGGGCGTTGCCCCCC
>SNQJ01S0001615.1:138586-178012 GCA_010110895.2 Picea sitchensis
TCCAAAATTTATTGTTTCTCCCTTGGATTCCCTTGGTGAGATATGTGGGGGGGAAATCCCCCACAATACCCCCCAATATCCCCAGTCGGGTAATGGGGTCCAAATGCGGTTGAAACCAGACCTATGAATCAAGAAGATAATCAAGCTCCACAACCAACACTTTGAACATCCTCTTCAATGATCAATCAACAAGCTTGAAATAATTCAACAATGAAGCCATATGGTCCCGGGGATTCATCGATGGCCATGGAGTTTGTTTTTGTTGTCACTTCCTCGAAAGAGATATGTTAAAGAAGGATTTGGTTCTACTCTAGAGAGACAAGGGGGGGAATTGAGGCCATAATTGAATCAATAGTCATCCGTCTCTCCATTGTTGGCTCAACTAAGATTTGGCTGAAATGATGTTTTAATTCCTGTATAATTTATTTATACTTTTTGAGTTGTTAACATGTTGTAGATTTTAGACTGGAGATCATGTTCTAGTTCCTCCCGTTGAGCATGGATTTGTGAAAGAAATTATAATTTATATCCCCTTATTTGAGCCAATGAATCTTGGATTTCCACTTCCATAATGTTTCTTCTTTATTTTCTATGATAGTGATTTCCTTCCTAAGATGAACCTCTTGGGATTTCTATTTGACAATGCACCCATTTAAATTTTAGAATGATACTAGTTTGAAGGGATTCCATGTCTCTCTCAAAGAATATATTTCTAAAAACCTCTTTGTTCCACTTTTTAATTTTCTATTTGAATTCCTTTAATCGTTGTTGGAAGTGGTACATAATGGGACCTTGATCGAGGCCTTCTAATGAACACCAAGTCTTCATATTTGGTAAAATTTGTAATACTCCTAGGCTGAACCCCAAGTTGTAAATGTACATATAGGCTCGTGAGATAGGATATTTTGGGCCTGAGTGACATTATTAATATTCTTTGAGGCTAGAGTGCCTGTGTGGTTACAAGGCCAGAGAGCCAAAGTGCTAAAAGGAAAATGAGCCTATCATTGTGATATGCATCACTCATATTATTAACAAAATACATCACTATTGTAGACCAACCAAACAAGAAGAGTATGGGGGGCTAGAACTCCACTAGAGGAAAGGGGGGCTAAGGGACTTAAGAGAGGGACTTAAGCTAGGGGGATAAGCCAAGGAATATAATAAAATATTCCTTAAAGAGTCTAAGCCTAAGTTTTGATATGGCGATGTTTTTATCCCAAGTCTTTGGAAAGGGATGAATTTCCAAAAGAGAGGAAGTGGTTATTCTTGCACCACTTGTCATGTTGTTTGCATGCATTCTTATGCTAAAGACTTAATGTGTTTGAGGATTCTATTCATTATTCTACCATCGTAATTTTTAGGAGGAGGGGAACCTTAGACTCTTGCCATATGTACCTTACAACCATATCCATTTCTTGTACATGTACGAGAAAATCTTTGGGGGAAGATGTTGGTAACAAGAAAACCAAGATCTTTGGAGCCAAAGAAGTAGGTTTCCAGACTTGTGTGAGTATGAAGAGGCAGGTTGTCAATCTCGTGATCATTTCCTCTAGTGAGAGAACTGTTGAAGTTTTTTTGCCGGTGCACTGGGAAATTAGTTGTAGAGCTCTAAGAATTTCTATCTAGCATGTCGTTGAAGCCCCAGAACAGATGTGGGATAACCAAAGGGCTCTTGAGTAGAGAAGGGGTACACTTCCTAGGTGGGACAATGATGTGGGAAATGAGAGGTTGTAGGCTAGTTGTAGCAATGTGCACATTAAACTGAGATTTATTGTGTTGTATAGACCTTAGTCTGACTTAGGAAACCTTCCCTGGTGAAGTTTCTAGACTCAGCTCAGGGGTGACTTGTTGTTGAGAATTTATGAGTAGCAGAGTCTAAGGCTGGGAGGAACGTCTGAGGTCTGCATGCAGTTGGTGAATTACCATTAAAAGATAAGTGTCTTTTTATGTGTTTACTGTGTGTATTATTCTGCTGAGTATTGTATATACATTTATTTCAATTCTATATGCTAAAATGTATATGTTTATGCATGAATTTGTATACCACTTGCATTGCATGTACTATATTCATATGCATGATATTTTATGCTATTTAAACAGTATTAGATCTAATATTAGAGGTAACAAGACACTGTGGGGTGGTTGAGTACGTGACAAAGCTGTAAGAGGCATGAATTCAATGAAATTCAAAAATGCAATTGTGACAGAAGATGATTTTTGTGTGGCATGGCCCAACCTAGGTGGTTGGGGATGTTACAAAGTGGTATTAGAGATCAAGGTTCAATACTGAGCTTGCATGGGCTAGCTAGCAGAATGATGAAGATATAAGTTGTAGAAATTTAAATTTTAGAGAATGTCTCTGATATGTTTGAAAAAAGTATCCATATGAAATTGGGAAAGAATTCGTGGGGAATTTGAGAAATTCAACACGTAAAATCCCCAATTCTAAATATCAAATTGGACAATTTCGACCTGTAACTGAGCGAAATTCATAAATTGCAGAGAACCCATGGTGAAATTGGGAAAAGACCCAATTTTTCTTGGGAATTCATGGGAAATTCAATGAGGAAGAGTTGAATTGACATCTACAGTGATAAAATTTGCCGTATTAAACTTGGTTTTAGAACTACAATGGCGACTGAGCCAAGAATTTTGAATTTGGGCGTTTTTAAAAAATAGAATTTTCGAACAATTTGGGTACTTTTCTGTAAAGTGATTCTAGCATGACGTGGGGGGCACGTGTCAGCTTATGTGGTAGAAGAATGACGTATAGTTCCACAGTGGCATATACATGGTGGTAGATGGCATGTGATGTGGAGTCGCATGGAGGGGCACGTGCCTATTTTGCGAAACCTTGACTCCAGACCCACAGTGAGAGTTGAAGAATTGACTAAGTAGAGGAATGGATTGGTTGGATGGAGAAGGTTGGGAGTATGTGAAGAAATAAGAAAATGTGCGTAAACCCGCGGTGAAGTTTCAAAATTTGACTAAGTGTCAAGACATTGCGGAGCGCGGTGAGATCACAAAATTTGATTAAGTGTCAAGACTTAGTGGGTGTGAAGGGTATGGGGGAGAAGAAGTGTAACATTCCATAAAGCATGATAAATCCCAAGAATTTTTCTAAGTATAAAGGAACGGTCGGACAGACGGGTGGAAGAAGTTAAAAAAAAATGATGATATCATCTGAACCCGCGGTGAAGTTGAAAATCGACTAAGTATTGGAATGTGATGGAGGTGATGAAGCATGAGAAAATGAATAAATAAAGGTGTAAAGTTGACACAACAGAACATGATGGTGCATTTTGTAGGAGGTACAAGTTGTAAGAAGAGGAAAATTAACTCATGAATCCGCGGTAAAGCAAAAAGTTTTCTAAGTATGGAAACATACAAGGGAGGATTTGTGAAAGACTTAACACATTTGTGGGTCAACTTAGGTGTGAAATGAAAGTGGAAGAATGGGAGGGTTCATTTCATAGGCCACAAAAAAGTAACAAGAATAGAGAATGGGATGTAAACCTGCGATAACTTAAGAAATGTTTCTAAGTATGGATGAAATAATTTGACGACTGATATTAAATCCGAAAGGATAATCAGACGGTAGCTGTAACGTCCCTAGCTCTACTCCGAGCCATGTCACATCAAAATTTTGAACTCTAATACCACTTTGTAATGTATCAATCCTCCTAGCTGAGTCCTATTACGACATTGTAAAGTCTCCACTACTGCAACTCACTAAATAAGCTCTGATATCAATTCTTTCTTCTGTGGAAGAAACTCATTGAAACCAACAACACACACAATTGGCCTTGTGCTACGCGTAGCTACGTTTTCCTAGTGTGAAAAAACTGGTATCATACCGCACATAACAACTATGTCTTAGTAATTTTGCATGCTCGACCGTCATTGCACTAGTTGCGTCGACTGTCCCTTGACACACACAACATTTGTAGCTTCGCGCTAGAACCCATACAATTACTGTTGAAGTTACTTAACAGATAGTGACTATAAAAGTGGAATGAATTCATAATATAACTATTCACACAACCATTCCCATGCCGTGCATGGGGTCTATCCCATTTGCATGCGTAAACATATTTCCCTGCGCACACGATGATTCAGGACTTGCCTCATAATCCCATGACCGTTACCACCAAATTATCTATCAGGAAACACTTAATCACTACCATGCACTACATATGCAATAGTTATGCATAACTAACAATACATGCACAACCCAACATAATTATGTACCAATTCCATAAACATAAATAACATAAGCATTCACATGTTAAACAATATATAAACACATATAAATTGTTATGGCCCATGCCCTGCATATGTATCAAACATGCAGTTCTACAACATATATAATCCATGCACAAATATATACACAGATGTAACACATAATATATTTAACATGTATATGCACATTACTCAGAGAATAATATACATAAGAAGACACTTATATTTTTTTGTAATCCACCAATTGCGTGCAGAACTCAGATGTTCCTCCCAACCATAGACTCTATTGCTCAGAACTCTCAATAGTAGGTCACCCCCAATCTGGGGCTTAAACTCCACTAAGGAAAAGGATTCCTAATCCAAGCTAAGGTCTATCAACAGTTAAAACACCCAGACAAAGGTGCCAACCCCCAAAAATAGACTACAATCCCTCATTCCCCACATGCATGTCCCACCCTAAGAAGTGTTCCCCTTCTCTTCTCAACAGTCCTTCAACTTCCCCACTTCCCTTCTAGGGCTTCAACAATAGGCCGGAATGGAAGTCTCAGAGCCCTATAGCTGCATATGGGCACCTTGGGAAAGCAATTCCCAACAATTCTCTCACCTAGAGAGAATGCTTACCGGCCTGGAAACCCGCTTCTTCAATAACACACATGCCTGAAAACCCACCTCTTCAACAACACATGCACTTGAAAAACCACCTCTTCAATAACACATTAGCATGAAAACCCGCCTCTTCAATAACAAACGGTCCTAACAACCCACCTCTTCAATAGCACATGGGCTTGGCAACCCGCCTCTTCAACAACACACAGGCCTAACAACCTGCCTATTTAATAACACACATGCCTTCCCAAGTATAGGGTTATCTGATGGAAGCTTGTTACAACAAGATACATATGCTTATTAGAGGAAATTTGGTCTGCATGATGAAGGAATGAGTCAATCCCCCCTTAAATACACTAAATCCAAACAATATATTTGCATGGCTAAAAATAGACACTTGTCACCTTAAGAACTAGCTTCGCTCCACTTGGTGACTTGTTCCCATCCCTTAGGAACTTAGGATAAATATTTATCCCATAAATTAGTTTTTGAAAATATTCCCTCTTCCTAACTCTTAGCCCCTTTTTCCTTTCCTAGTGGAGTTTAAGCCCCCCGTCTCTTTTTATCTGATTGGTCTATGCGTGGTGATATGTTTTCATTAATTATCTGGGTGTCATTAATTTTTTACAAAGATAGGCTCGCTGGCCTTTTAGCCTCACAACACACTTATTCAGGTACACAAAAAACTATGAAATGGGCACGCAAAAAAATCAACACTCTGTCACACTAAACCACACAAGCACTCCGACCTCAAAATATTTATATACAAAGGCTCTCTAGTCCCAAGATATCTTGGCTACAAAGTCTGGTATGATGCACATTTCAAGACAATTCCTCACACACTTCCTCAAGTGAGTGCAGACTATGAAATGGGCACGCACTCCACCTTTTGTGTGCGCGCACAAAAACACAACCCAAAACTTAGTGCTGAAAGCTCGCCAACCTATATGTACAATTACATTTACAATTGGGGTTCAGGATAGGGTATCACATTCCCCTCCATATTATTTATGCATTGTCTTCAATGCATTATGTACAATCAAAACTTCAAAAGTATTCAAAAATATATGGGTACTCTGTGCACATAGCATCCTCATGCTCCCAAGTTGCATCCTCAGGACTGTAACATGTCCACTGGAAATTTACTAGTCCTATTTCTCGATTCCGGAGCAACTTGAATTTTCGGCCCAATATGCACACCGACTGAACTCAAAAGCCGCCCTCTTGCTCCACTTGAATCACATTCCAATCAATTACATGATTAGCATCAGGCACATACTTTTTAAGCAAAGATACATGAAACAAATTATGAATGCATATGGATGTAGGCAGTGAAAACATGTATGTGACATGACCAATCATCTCCAGGATTTCAAATGACCCACAATAACGTGCCTCCAACTTTGAACGATCTCCAAACTTAAGTGAACTCTTCCTAGATTTCACTTTCAAAAACATATGGTCACCCACTTTAAATTCTCTGTGAGTTTTGCATTTATATGCATAACTTTTCTGCCTATCTTTGGCATCATTTAAGTCCAGTTTTATTTTCACCATTTTCTCTTCCATTTCACTTAGAAAATCTGGCCCAACCACTGCTCTGTCTGCCGGGTTGTCCCAACTCACTAGTGTCTTGCACTTTCTGCCATGAAGTGCCTCAAATGGGCTCATCTTTAGAGATGCTTGATACCCATTGTTATAAGCAAACACAACCAAATGTAAATATTTTTCCCACTGTGTTGGGTTGTCCATCACATACATTCTTAGGATATCTTCAATCACTTGATTTACCCTTTATGTTTTCCCATCTGACTATGGATGGTAGGCTATGCTAAAATTAAGATTTTTCCCAAATCCTTTGAATAATCCCTTCTAAAAATTTGATGTGAACTTGAGATCTTTGTCAGACACAATTGTCTTAGGTGCACCATGCAATCTAGAAATTTCCTTCATATAAATGTCAACAATGTTAGCTTCCTTGTGTGTGAGTTTTACTGGAATAAAGTGGGAAGCTTTAGTAAACTTGTGTACTACTACCATTATAGAATCATTTTTCTTGGTAGTTCTGGGAAGCTTCATGATAAAATCCATTGTGACAACTTCCCATTTCCACTCAGGAATGGGTAATGGCTGTAGCAAACCAGCTGGGTGTCTGTACTCATCCTTGAATTTTTGACATTCCAAACACCTGGAAATAAAATAAACCACTTTTTTCTTCATGCCCGACCAATAGTATTGTTTCTTGACAACTGTAATTGTCTTTTGGTAGCTTGGGTGCCTAGCATAATGCACGTTGTGCATTTATTTTATTAGTATATTTTTCAACTCCTAAGAATCTGGTACATAAACTCAGCCCATGTACATGAGGATTTCATCCTCTTTTAAATCAAAATCTTCAATTTTCTGTTACAAAATACCTTGTTGTATCTTTGTATTTGTTTCCACATAGTGCAGATCTAATTTTTCAGCTTCTAACATTCTATCTTTCAAATATGATTTGTACATGCTAATGGTTGTAGCATGCAACTCATGCACTCTCCCACTGAGTGCATCAACCACCTTGTTCTATTTACCCTTGATATGCTTTATACCAAAGTCACACTCACTGAGGAATTCCAACCATCTGCTTTGCCTAGAATTTAGAGTTGGTTGTCCAAACAAATATTTTAGACCACCGTGGTTTGTCTTCAACTAAAATATTCTTCCCATGAGGTAGGCCTCCACATATTCAAGGCATGCACTATGGCTGCCAATTCCAAATCATGAGTAACATAGTGCCTTTCATTCTCTTTTAATTTCGTTGATTCGTAGCACACCACATGCCCATTTTGACTAAGGAATCCACCGATCCCTTCCTTGCATGCATCAATGCACACAACAAAGTCTTCATTAGAATCAACAATTCTCAAAATTGGCGCACTTGTCAACAAACTCTTCAAGTGTTGGAAACTCATTTTACAATCAGAAGTCCACTCAAATCTCACACCTTTCTTTTGCAAGGATGTGATTGGGTGTGGAATATTTGAGAATCCTTCAATAAAGCTTCTGTAGTACCTTGCAATTCCCATGAAAGATATCACCTCTGAGTCATTCCTTGGTGTTGGCCATCCTTTAGTGGATTTTATCTTGTTTGGGTCCATTGCTATCCCTTCCTCTGAAATACTATGACCCAAGTAATGAATCTAACTTTGATAGAATGATCACTTGCTCGACTTTGCATATAACCAATGTTCTCTCAATACTTGTAGCACCAACTTCAAGTGCTTCTAGTGCTCTTGTTCAGACTTAGAGTAAATAAGTATGTAATCCAAAAGTACAATGACAAATTTATATAAGTAAACTCTGAAAATACCTTTCATTAAACACATGAAGACAACCGGTGCATTTGACAACACAAATGGCACTACTGTAAACTCATAATGGCCATAACTCATCCTGAATGATGTCTTGCTGATGTCTTCGCCTTTAATTCTTACCTGATGATAGCCTGATATGAGGTCAATATTAGAGAATATTTTTGCATCTTTCAGCTGGTCAAAGAGATCATCTATTCTTGGAAAAGGGTACTTGTTCTTCTCTGTTACATTATTCAACTGCCTGAAGTTGATGTAAAGTCTCAATGTTCCATCCTTCTTCTTCACAAATAATACCGGGGCACCCCAAGGTGACACACTTGGGTGTATATACCCTTTATTCATAAGCTCTTCAAGTTGCATTTGCAATTCTTTCAGTTCTGGTGTGCTCATCCTATAAGGAGTCTTGGATACTAGGGTTGGTCCAGGCATTAGATTTATAGATAAATCAATATCTCTTTTGAGTGGCAACCCAAATATTTCTCTAAATACATCTTTAAACTCCCTTAGAACTACATAGTCTTCAATATTTGGCACTTTATCCATAGGTTCCTCCTCCATATGTGCCGCAAATACTTGACATCCTTTCTTGAAGTTTTTCTTCAACTATAAGGATACAACTTCTCTGATAGTTACTTCCCTAGGAATACCCTGATCTATCCTCAAGTTCTCTTTCTCATCCAAGCAAGTAAATGCTTTATTTTAACAGTCTAGGACAACATGATTTTGGTCCAACCAATCCATAACAATTAAGTAGTCATATGATCCCAAAGGTATGATGTTCAAATATGATTTGGTGCTCAGTCCATTCATGTCCATTGGACATGTCCTAACCATCTTATTAATTTTCCTTTTAGCTTCTGTAGCTAGCTGTACCAACCAAGGTTTCCCCAGCTTGCTTTTTGGAAATTGAAATCTTTACACCATCTTAGGATTTAGATAACTATGACTAGCTCACGAATTAATTAAAATAGCAATGGGTTGGTTGTTGATCTTACCTTCCACTTCAATAATATGTGACTGAAACTCAACTTGCTTGTTATCTTGGCCTGCGTAGAACCTAGGTACATTCTGCCCATGTCATCCACTGTATCAGCTTGTTGTACATTGTGAACAATCCTCACTTTTTCACCTTTGTGAGGACAATATTTGTACATATGATCTCCCTCACAACCCCAACACTTCATTGGTTGCTGCCTTGGTCTTTGCCCCATTGCCTCTATCATTCTGGGCTCCTTGGGAGTTGGCTATCCTTGAAAATTATTTATGAATAATGGTGGATTGGTCCCCTTCTTCCTTTGTTCCATATTTTCTTTCTTCTTCTATTCCCAATCCTTTTGGTAAGTGGGTCTTCCTCTATGCTGATCATAGAGACACTTGTCTCTCCTTATAGTTTCATCCAATGACTTGGGATAATCATACTGTATTTTGTCATTGATAAATGATGGCATCTCACTTAGGTACCTTTGGATCTTAACTTATTCATCCTTGATGAAGTAAACATATTTCAATAGCTCTAATAATCTCCTTTCATATTCATCTATTGTCATACTTCCAAGATTGAGTTCAAAGAACTTCTTCATTTTCCTATCACAAAAACGTTTGGTTAAGTATTTCTTTTGAAAATATCTCTTGAACTCCCTCCAAGTAAATTTTATCTCATCAATGTGTTGTACTTGCACAAACTGGTCCCACCACATTGATGCTTTTCCCTTGAGTTGGTAGATGGAAATTCTCCCTTCTACCTATGAAGAGTAATTATGTAACTAAAAGTACTTCCTCATGCCCAATAACCAAGTCTCCGCATCCTCATCCTTCTTATGCTCACCATCAAAAGTAGGAGGCTTAATCTTATTCATTTCTCCTTGTAGTTCATCCACCCTAGACCTCCTCTTATGCTTCCTGACAGGATATGGGCTTGAACTACTGCGCGCTCTCCCAGCTAAATGTCTTGGAGAGTGATGGTGATGCATGTCAACACTTCTTGTTTTTCTTCTCTCATCATGCGACATGTGTCTCCTTGATTTGATTGAATTAGTATCCTTATCCATATTTTTTCTCAATTTTGTCCAAGCTCTATAACAACTTGATGTTGAAGCCATATTGTTCCTCCTTGGTTTGCATAAGCCTATCATTATCAACTTTATAACTTTGGATGTATTTTTGCAAAAAAATTATGGTCTTCACCAAATTCATGCTTTCTTCCTTTCCTTATCTATGTCCATTTGAATCTGTACCCTCATCACCTATATTGTCATACATCCTTCTGACCTCATCTTCATGGCTATAGATTCTTTGTGCATCTTCCATGCTTCCGATCTATGTGTTGATCCTATACTGATCAAATTGTTGTTAACTCTGCAAAATGTGCAGGCAACAAGGTTCGTTAGACTAAATAATTTATGAAAACCATAAATACTATGCACATTTTGTTCCATAAGTGTATCATAATCCTTTCTTTTGATTCTTGGTGAATTTAATATCCTAATTCAAAATTATTGGTGAATATTTGGACTCCTATGTCCAGGACTTTTCCTCCTCTTTTCTCTCCTTTTCTTTCTTTCAAAGCCCGCGTGTATACCAATTTAGTGTTATACACCCATATTTATCACATGCACATTCTCTACACACGCAATACCTAGCACACATACAACACACCAGTATTTAGTGAACATAACTTTTATATCGAGCATTAATATTTAGCACACTCAAATTTTGGATTCTGTGCATCATTATCTAGTTCGCTCAAATTTTGTGTTGTGCACTAATATTCCACACAAATTATAGCTTTGCTCTATGCCACGCTGACATTCACCGTGCACCCTCTCACACACAATACTCAATGCACATCTCCAATTCTGCTCCACACAGCGCCAATATTTCATGCACATGCACTACACACCAACATTATGCACAAGCCAATAATTCTTCTCCATGCGGTGCTCATATTTAATGCACACTCATCGCACATCACTAGTATTCAATGTGCATGCCTTGTGCACTATTATTATGCATGCATCCATCAATTCTGCATGATATCCATATTCATCGCGCATGAATTGCACTCCCATAATATGTGTGCTCCACCAGTCCTATACCCCACAGTTCCAATATTCAGTGTACACACTCCACACACCAATATCTTCCGTACACCATAAGTCATGTACCATGCAGTGCCAAAATTTATTACGCACACACTACACACCAATACTTAGCGCACACGAGTCCTTTCTTCACTAAATTGATTTTTCCATATTTTCAGCTTGCGAACTTGCAACCATAACAAAAATACCCGCCTCGCCAACTTCATGTTGATCTTGGCCCATACAAGTCCAGTGTTGAACCAAAATCTCTGATACCACTTTGTAACGTCCCCAACTCTACTTCTAGCCATGTCACATCAAAATTTTGAACTATGATACTACTTTGTAATGTATCCAACATCCTAGCCGAGTCCCGTTACCACATTGTAAAGTCTCCACTACTGCAACTCTCTAAATAATCTCTGACATCAATTGTTTCTTCTGCTGAAGCAACTCATTGAAACCAACAACGCGCACAACTGACCTTTTGCTATGTGTAACTACGGTTTCCTAGTGCACGCAAAATGGTCTAGTACCACGTGAAAAAACTATATCGTATCAATTATGTATGCTCAACCTTCATTGTGTAGGTCATGTCAACTTTCCCTCAACATGCATGACATTTTTGGCTTCGTGCTAGAACCCATATGATTACTGATGAAGTTACTTAACAAATATCGATTGTAATAGTGGAATGAACTCATAATACAACTACGCACGCAACCATTCTCATGCCGTGCATGGGGTCTGTCCCATTTGGGCGCACAGACTGATTTACCTTCTCGCACGATGATTCAGGCCTTGCCTCAGAATCCCATGAACGTTACCACAAAATTATCTAACATGAAACACTTAATCACTACCATTCTCCACATCTACAACAATTATGTAGAACTAACAATACATGCACAACCCAACATAATTATGTACCAATTCCATAAATATAAATAATACAAGCATTCACATGTTAAACAATATATAAACACGTATAAATCGTCATGGCCCATCCCCTGCATATGCAACAAGCATCCATTTCTACAACATATATAATCCACACACAAATATATATACAACTGTAACACATAATATATTTAACATGTATATGCACATTACTTGGAGAATAATACACATAAGAAGACACTTATATTTTATTGTAATCCACCAACTACACGCAGACATCATACATTCCTCCCCGCCATAGACTCTGCTGTTCAGAACTCTCAGCAATAGGTCACCCCCGAGCTAGGGCTTAAACTCCACCAAGGAAAAGGATTCCTAAACCAAGCGAAGTTCTATAAAAAACCAAAACACTCATACAAAGGTGACAACCCTAGCAAACAAACTACAATCCCTCATTCCCCACATGCATGTCCCACTCCAAGAAGTATGCCCCTTCTCTACTCAATAGTCCTTTGACTGCCCCACTTCCCTTCTAGGGCTTCAACAATAGACCAAACATGAAGTCTCAGAGCCCTGTAGTTGCAAATGGGCACTTTGGGAAAGCAATTCCCAACAGTTCTTTCACTTGGAGAGAATGCTTATGGGCCTGAAAACCCATTTCTTCAATAGCACATGGGCATGAAAACCCGCCTCTTCAATAGCACACGGGCCTGGAAACCCGCCTCTTCAATAGCACACGAGCCTGACAACCCGCCTATTCAATATCACACGGGCTTGACAACCTACCTCTTCAACAATACACAGATCTGACAACCCACCTCTTCAACAACACACTGACCTGACAACCCGCCTCTTCAATAACACACATGCCTTCCCAAGTACAGGGTTATGTGATGGGATCAAGTTACAACAAGATAAATATGTTTAGTAGAGAAAAGCTGGTCCACATGATGAAGGAATGACTCAATCCGCCCTAAAATACACTAAATCCAAACAATATATTTGCATGGATAAAAATAGACACTTGTTACCTTAAGAACTAGCTTCGCTCCACTTGGTGACTCTTTCCCATCCCTTAGGAACTTAGGATAAATATATATCCCATAAATTATATTTTTGGAAATATTATTAAAATATTCCCTCTTCCTAACTCTTAGCCCCTTTTTCCTTTTCTAGTGGAGTTTGAGCCCCCCATCTTTTTTTTTCTAATTGGTCTATGCACAGTGGTATGTTTTCATTAATTATCTGGCTCTCATTAAAAATTTACAAAGATAGGCTCACTGGCCTTTTAGCCTCACAACACATTTATTCGAGTGTGTGTAAAACTATGAAATGGGCACGCACCCTCCCTTGGTGTTTGTGCAAAACTCAACACTCTATCACACTAAACCACATATGCACTCTGACCTCAAAATATTTATATACAAAGTCTATTTGGTCCCAAAATATCCGGGCTGCATATCCCGATCTGATGTGCACTTCAATAAAATTCCTCACACACTTCCTCAGGTGCATGCAAACTATGAAATGGACGAGCACTCCACCTTTTATGCGCACACATAAAAACATAACCCAAAACTTAGTGCTGACAACTCATCAACCTATATGTACATTTTCATTTACATTTACAATTGGGGTTCGAGCTAGGGTATTACATTAGCTAAGCATTGAAGCGATGTTGTTCTAGCTAATGGATATTTATTTCCTTGCCTGTGCCATCAACAACTTTCTACTCAAAGACTCAAAATCAAACATGAGAATAGCCATGGGAAAGGTCGTTGACAGAGGAGTCCATGTATTCACTAGAAATGTAAATGGACATTAAGATTCACAAGAAATAAAAAATAATATTTCTGGTGCATTTGAAGAGAAGAATGATGCATAAAGTGATGGATTTGTGAAATTATTATAGTCTAAAAAATTGTTGCATGCACATTTTACAGAATGAAGAGCATAAATAGAACCAAGCAAAATTCAGTATAGAGATTCAAGATCAGAGGCATGGAAGATGCAAAAAGAACTTACAACTATGAAGATGAAGTCAAAGTGTTTGGTATGGGCATGAGTGCTACACAGACAAAATCCAATGGGGATGGAGAAGGAAAAGAGGAGATAATGAATTTGGTGGAGACTATAAAGAGTTTGCAAAGAAATGTGTAGAGATATAAGGCTGGTAATGAGAAGCTTATGAAGGCTAAAGAACAACAAGATGGCTTCAACATCAAGATGTTGCAGAGCTTGAACATAATAGAGAATAAAATGGATAAGGAAACATAATAAATCAAGTCATAGATCCACAAATCTCATGATAAAAGAAGAGAATATAGAAGTGTTGATAGGCATCATCATCACTCACCAAGGCAATCAATCAGAATAGCACATAGTAGTCCAATCTTATCTCCTGCCAGGAAGCATAAGAGGAGGTATGGAGTGGATGAGTTGCAAGGAGAAACAAATAAGATTAAACCTCCTAACTTTGATGGTGAACACAAGAAATATGAAGATGTAGAGACTTGGTTGTTGGGGATGAGGAAATAATTTTAGTTGCACAATTCTTCCTCACATGCAGAAGGAAGGATTTTCATTTACCAGCCGAAGGGAAAACATCAATGTGGTGGGACTAGCTTGTGCAAGTACAACACATTGATGAGAATAATATCACTTGGAAGCAGTTCAAGAAGTACTTCCAGAAGAAATACTTGACCAAGCATTATTATGATAGGAAGATGAAGGAGTTCTTTGAACTCAAACTTGGAAGTATGAACATGAACGAGTATGAAAGGATATTTTTAGAACTGTTGAAGTATGTTAACTTCATCAAAGATGAACATGTAAAGATTCAAAGGTTTCTGAGTGGGATGCCATCAATATTGAGTGACAAGATACAATATGATGATCCCAAGACTTTGGATGAAGCAATAAGGAGAGCTAAGTGCCTATATGATCATCATAAAGGAAGACCAAACTTCCATAAGGTTTGGGAAGATAAGAATAAAGGTAAGATGGAGCAAAGGAAGAAGGGGAATAAACCACCATTCTTCAGAAATAATTCTCAGGGGCAACTAACTCAACATGAGTCCAAAATGTCAGAAACGTTGGGAAAAAGACCAAGACAATAGCTTATGAAATGTTGGGGTTGTGAGGGAGAGCATATGTACAGATATTTCCCTCATAGAGGTGAAAAGGTGAGGACTGTTCACAATGTACAACAAGATGATACAATTGAGTACATGGGTAGAAGCATGTCGAGGATCTATGCATCCCTAGACAACAAGCAAGATGAATTTCAATCTCATATGGTTTAAGTGGAAGGTAAGATTAATGACCAACCTATTGCTATTTTGATTGATTTAGGAGCTAGTCATCATTATATAGATTTTAAGATGGTGGAAATATTTCATTTGCCAAGAAACAAACTTGGGAAATCTTGGTTGGTATAGCTAGCCACCGGATCTAAAAGAAGAATTAATGAGATAGTCAAGGATTGCCCAATGGACATGAATGGGATGAGCACCAAGGAAGATTTGAATATCATACCTTTGGATTCATATGATATCCTAATTGGTATGGATTGGTTGGAAAAACATCACTCCATCCTAGATTGTTATAAAAAAACATTTACTTGCTTGGATGAAGAAGGAAATTTCATAACAATTCAGGGTATTCCAAGGGAAGTAACTATCATAGGAGTTTCAACCTTGTAGCTAAAGAAAATATTTAGGAAAGGATGGAAAATATTTGTAGTACATATGGAAGAGGAACCTAAGGATAAATTTCCAAGCATTGAAGACTATGCAGTGTTGAAAGAGTTTGAGGATGTATTTAGAGAGATACCAGGGTTGCCACCAAAAAAAGATATTGATTTCTTTATTAATCTGATGCTTGGAGCAACCCCAATGTCCAAGACTCCTTATAGGATGAGCACACTAGAGTTGAAAGACTTGAAAATGCAACTTGAGGAGATTTTGAAGAAGGGGTATATACTCCCAAGTGTGTCACCTTGGGGTGCCCCAATATTATTTGTTAAGAAGAAAGATGGTACCTTGAGGTTATGCATTTACTTCAAGCAATTGAATAAGGTAAAACTGAAGAACAAGTATCCTTTTACAAGGATAGATGATCTTTTTGATCAGCTGAAATATGGAAATATATTGTCCAATATCGAACTTAGGTCAGGCTATCATGAGGTGAGAATCAAAGAAGAAGATATCATTAAGACTGCTTTCAGAATGAGATATGGCCATTATGAGTTTACAGTGGTGCCATTTGGGTTGTCAAACGCACTAGGTATCTTTATTTTCTTGATGAATGGTATTTCAAAAATTACTTGGATAATTTTTTCACTGTCTTCCTAGATGACATTATTATCTACTCTAAGTCTGAAGAAGAGCATGAACAACAATTAAGGATGGTGCTACAAGTATTAATGAAGAATTAGTTGTATGAAAAATTGAGCAAGTGCTCATTTTATCGGAGGAAAATATATTATTTGGGCCATATAATTTCAGAGGAAGGGATAACTGTGGATCCTAAAAATACAAGAGCCATTGAGGGGTGTCCAATATCAAAGAATGTCTGAGAAGTGAGATCTTTCATGGGACTTGCATGATATTATAGAATATTTATTGAATGTTTTTCAAAGATTGCTCACCCAATCACTTCTTTGCAAAAGAAGGGTGTGATATTTGAATGGACTGTTGATTGTGAAAGAATTTTTAAGCACTTGAAATACTTATTGACAAGTGCAACAATATTAAGAATTTTTGACCTAGATGAATATTATGTTGTGTGCACTGATGCATGCAGGGAAGGATTCGGTGGAGTCCTTAGTGAAAATGGACATGTGATATGCTATGAGTCCAGAAAGCTAAAAGAGAATGAGAGACACTACGCTACTCATGATTTAGAATTGGAATCCATCGTGCATTCCTTGAATATGTGGCGGCATTATCTCATGGGAAAATGATTTGATCTAAGGACATACCATAGTGGTCTGAAATATTTATTTGGACAACCAACTTTGAATGCTAGACAAAGTAGATGGGTGTAATTCCTCAGTGAATATGACTTCAAGATAAAGAATATAAAAGGGAAAGAGAACAAGGTGGATGATGCACTCAACAGAAGGGTGCATGAGATGTATGCTACAACCATTAGCATGTGCAAATCTAATTTAAAAGACATAATTTTAGGAGCTGGAAAATTAGATCAACACTATTTGCAAACAAAAGAAAAACTACAACAAGGTAGTTTGCAGTAGAAAATTGAAGATTATGGGTTAAGAGAGGATGGAATCCTCATGTACAGGGGTAGCATTTATGTACCTAATTCTCAAGAGCTGAAGAATATGGTGCTAAGAGAGATTCATAATGTGCCTTATGTTGGGTACCCAGGTTACCAAAAAACTATTGCAGTTGTCAAGAGAAAATATTTTTGGCCAGGTATGAAGAAATAAGTGGTTGATTATGTATCCATATGTCTTGAATGTCAGAAGGTAAAGGCTGAGCATAGACATCCAGCTGGTTCTCTACAACCATTTTTCATTCTTGAGTGGAAATGGGAACTGGTGACAATTGGTTTCATCACCAGGCTACCTAAAACAATAAATCAACATGAATCCATCATGGTGGTGGTGGATAAGCTCACTAAAGCTGGTCATTTTATTCTAGTGAATCTAATTCATAAGGTAGCTAATATTGCAGACATCTATATGAGGGAAATTTCCAGGCTTCATGGTGTGCCTAAGGAAATTGTTTTTGACTGAGATCCCAAGTTTAGATCAAACTTTTGGAAGGGATTATTCAAAGGATTTGGGACAAATCTGAACTTTAGCACAACCTATCATCCAAAATCAGATGGGAAAGCAAAGAGGATCAATTCAAGTGATTGAAGATATGCTACATATGTATGTGATGGATAAACCATCAAAATGGGAGGATTATCTGCACTTAGTTGAGTTTTCTTATAACAATGGGTATTGAGCATCTTTGAAGATGAGTCCATTCGAAGCAATATATGGAAGAAAGTGAAATACCCCAGTAAGCTAAGAAAACCCAACATGTATAGCAGTGGTTGGGCCATAATTTCTCAAGGAAATGGAAGATCAGATGGTGAAAATAAAACAAAATTTAAAGGTTTCCTAAGACAAGCATAAAAATTATGCAGACAAGAGCAAAAATAAAAGAGATTTTAAAGTGGGTGACCATGTATTTCTAAAAGTGAAGGCCAAGAGAAGTTCCTTGAAGTTGGGGAACTATCCAAAGCTTGCAACAAGATATTGTCGACCCTTTGAAATGGGAAAGGATTGGTCATGTTGCATACATGCTTGCACTTCCTGCATCCACGTGCATTCATAATGTTTTCCATGTGTCTTTCCTAAAAAAGTATGTACATGATGCTAATCATATAATTGATTGGAACGTGATTTAGGTGGAGCAAGAAGGAGACTTCCAAGTTCAGCATGTGTGCATATTGGATCATAAATTCAAGTTTCTCCAAAATCAAGCAATGTGACTGGTAAAGGTCCAGTGGACCTATTATGGTCCTAAAGATGTGACCTGGGAGCATGAAGATGCCATGCGGGAGGAGTACCGACATATTTTTGAAGATTTTGGATTGTGCATGTGTATATAATGCACTGAGGATAATGCATAAATAAGGGGGGGGGGGAGATGTAATACCCCTAGGCCGAACCCCAAGTTGTAAATGTACATATAGGATAGTGAAACATGATATTTTGGGCCTGAGTGCCATTGTAAATATGCTTTGAGGCCAGAGTGCCTGTGTGTTTACAAGGCTGGAGAGCCAAAATGCTAAAAGGCCAATGAGCCTATCATTGTAATATGTATCACTCATATTATTAATAAATTACATCACTACTGATCACTACTGCAAACCAAACAAAAAAGAAAAATTATGGTGGGATAGAACTCCACTAGAGGAAATTGGGGCCAAGGGACTTAAGAGAGGGGCTTAAGCTAGGGGGCTAAGCCAAGGAATATAGTACAATATTCCTTAAAGATTCCAATCCTAAGTTTTGATATGTTGATGTTTTTATCCGACGTCTTTGGAAATGGACGAATTTCCAAGAGAGGAAGTGGTTATTCTTGCACGACTTGTCATGTTTTTTGCATGCATTCTTATGCTGGAGACTTAGTGTGTTTGAGGACACTCTCCATTATACTATCATCATCATTCTTGGAGGAGGGGAACCTTAAAATCTTGTCATACGTACCTTACAACCATCTCCATCTCTCGTACATGTACAGAGAAAGATTTGGGGAATTTGTTGGTAACAAGAAAACCAGGATCTTTGGAGACAAAGAAGCAAGTTGTCAGGCCTGTGTGCATCTGAAGAGGCAGGTTTTTAGGCCCATGAGCAGTTCCTCTAGTGAGAGAACTGTTGAAGTTTGTTTTTCAGTGCATTGGGAAATTAACTGCAGAGCTCTGAGTCTTTTTGTCCGACCTATTGTTGAAGCTCTAGAAGGGAAGTGGGACAGTCGAAGGACTGTTGAGTAGAGAATGGGTACACTTCCTGGGGTGGGACATGCACGTTGGAAATGAGAGGTTGTAGGCTAGCTGCAAAAGTGGGCACCTTAACCTGAGATTTATTGTGTTGGATAGACCTTAGTCTGACATAGGAAACCTTCCTTGGTGGAGTTTCTAGCCTCAAATCGGGGGTGAATTTCTACTGAGAACTTATGAGAAACATAGTCTATGGCTACGAGGAAAGTATGAGGTATGCACACAATTGGTGATTTCCCATTAAAATATAAGTGTCTTTGTATGTGTTTACTGTATGTATTATTCTGTTGAGTAATGTATATACATTTATGTCAATTTTGTATGCTTAAATATATATGTTTATGCATGAGTTCGTATATCGCTTGCATTGCGTATACTATATTTATATGTAGGGAATGTTATGTTATTTAAACAATATCATAGCTAATATTAGAGGTAATGGGACTCAATGGGGTGGCTAAGTACATGACAAAGTCGTAAGAGGTAGAAAATCAAAGAAATTAAAAAACACAATTGCGACAAAAGACAATTTTTGTGTGGCATGGCCCAGTCTGGGTGGCTGTGGACGTTACAAAAATTTCGAGTGTTCTAACCAAAAAATTTGAAATCTGAAGGGTATCGGCTTCAGTGATAGAGAGTAATTATAGGAGACTTTGATGGGCCAGTGGTTTGATCCAACATGGGGAATAATTTTAGCTTCAAGTGGCATCAAAACTTGGAACAAGTTTTCTGCCATATGGAAGCAATCGATCCTTACAATGATTTGGCGAGCTCCTCCTCACTTGTTAGTTCAAGTGTGGCATCCATTGCTGGTTTGGATGTAAATGAGTCTAAGCTATGTTATGAATTTCTTGAAGGATAAATTGTCAGAGTCTAGATTTCTTAACCCTCCTTTCTTCTCTCAAAGAGAGGTGAACATATTGAAGTCATCACCCACTAACCAATGATGCTCTAAAGTGAGTTTCCCCAAGGCTTTGAGTGATTTATGGAAATGAAGTTTAAGAGTTGGATTGGTGGGTCCATAAACATTGGTGATAGTTCCTTGAATGGAGAGTAGTCTACAAAGAGAAGGTTGGTCGATTCCACTATTTTCCAAGCTGATTCGATCTAGGCCCCAAATAATTGCCAAGCCTCTAGAGAAACCTATGACTACCACTGTTATAACTTTACAAGAATTTAAACTCTTTTCAACTGTAATGATGATCATTTCCTTATCACATTTATTTTCATGAAGGAGAACATCAATGAGTTTCTCCCGAGATATTATTATCTTCAACATATGGTTTTTTGTAGGTGCATTGATACCCCTTATATTCCAAGATATGACAATCATTTTATAACTTGGGATGTGAGGAGAGATACTTATCTATAAAGCTTATGTCTTGTCTAGAGTCTACTAGAAGTGCTCCTTCTTCTTCTATTTTTTTTTTTGTAGACTTGTAGCCTCTTTTATTTTCCTTGGAAATTGATTTTTTTTCGGGTTTTGAGGGAATTTCTAAACCTAATCATTAAACTTGGCTTGGGTTTGAGGGTGCCTTACCCAATTTAGTTTTCTTTCTTTCCAATTATTTTTGTAGCTGTTGTAGTTGATGAAATTGAAGATGTACTAGATGAGATTCCCCATGCTTAGCATTGAGGCTTGGGATGTCGATCTCCAACATTTCAACATTATCTCCTATTTGATGTGGTTCTTCCTTAGAGTCTTGAGATTCCTCTTCTTCAGTTTCCATGTTCTACTCTATGGTGTTGGTTTCTTATGGATCAATGTTGTTAGTTACTAGATCAGTCTTCTATCACTTTGAGTCCTCTTTTGGTGTAGCTTCGGATTTGGGATTTGGATTACTTGTTCACGATTCACCTCTTTGTAAAGGACATTCTTCTTCATTGGCTAGGGATTCAAAACTATTTTTTTCTTGGGAATAGGACTATGAGGACCTGGATTAGGATTTTACTTTACTAATTTCCTTTTATTAGGCACTTTGGTGAAGCCCTCATGATCCATGGTTTCCTTACCCTTGTCTTTATTTTTCTGAGCATTAAATGGGTATTTCTAGAATAGATGACCATTTTCATGAAATTTCCTACATATGAACGTAATGTTCTCGTAATGTAGGGTCTGAATCCATTTTTTTTCTTGATAGAATATGTTTATAGACTCAGGAAGAGATCCTCTCACATTAATATACACATAGATAGAGTTGTAAGAGGTGTAGCTTCCCATTCTGGTGACCTTTGAAACCTCAACGAAGGAACCTAGAGTGTTGCCAATACCTTCCAGAGTCTTTAGTTCCCAAAATTCCTGTTGAAGAGAATACATCCAAATCTAGATGGGGGATTTAGTAAAGTTTTAATTCTCTGGGTTGAAGAATTTTGTCTAGTAGAAAAGATGGATCCCAACCAAGTTGAAGAAGTAAGGCCCTTCTTCAAAAAATTTCTGTTTGTCTTCGACACAGGTGAAGATTACAGTAAAAAATCCTTTGGATCCCAAATTGAGATTGATCTTCCCTTTCATATTCCATTTGGTCTTGACCCATCCTATTAGGGAATTTATGGATGGGTATATTCCCATGAATTTTCCAATGATCGCACAGTCCTTGATGTAATGTACAATTACCCACGTTTGGAGAGGTTACCTCATATTTGGGGCTTTCCTCCATCTTAGCCAAGCATACATTGTAGATTTTATTGGCTATTGTTTGGTCATCGAATTCATCCTTATTTGTGTCTAGTTCACTAATTGGCTCTTTCCCTACACCCCGCTTTCCATTTGAGGGCTAGGTGAGGGTCGACTGCCACGTGACTATGTCCTTAAAGGACCATGAATCTATATGTGGCTAGAAGGATGCTACCATTCTCTAGAGGGGATGCAGTGGTAGAGTAACAAGAGTGTTTGCAAGCAGTTAGAATAGTGTAGAAAACCTAAACCTAGAACAATTATAGAGCACATTTCCTAAACATTACCTTCATACCCCATAATTCCTTAATTCATAGATCCTTTTCAATATGATATTCACTAAGAGCCAATTTTACTAACATGTTAACTCATCAAAACTATGGAGATTTAATAAATATTCTCTCAGTTCTTTTTGAGCATAGAAATAAAATGTTGAATCAAACTAAATAATTCCTTATCATTTTTCTTAAGACTTGATAAACTAAAGTTGGTCTCAATGGATAGTAACAATTATCATCGTCAAAATTAAGGATTAAAAACATTTTCTTTTAGAGTGCATGACTTGCATAAGCATTAGTGTTGAAATATTGTAACTTCGAAGAATATTCTAATTATATTTGAGTTATTATCTTATAGATCAAATCCCCTTTTGTGGATTGGTCATACCATATTTATATGGTGGTATTTGAGAAGTCGACCCCTAGGGTTTATAAAGTGGTTTTAACCACTCTTGGAAGAAGTTGATCCTACTAAGTGAAGAGACATAACCCTAACACCTCCTCACTAGTATTTATAAGTGAGGATGGCACCTCATTTGTTCACTCACTCACTCACACTTCTAGTGCACATATTTTGAAGGTAGATATAATTGCAAGAAGAAGGAGAGAGATGCACATGCTCATTCCTAGTCTATTATTGGTGGTTTGGTCTTAAGTCTTGACATTGTATTGGAAATTTATAATTGAGGAAGTTTTTTCTGGGTTTTCTCCCCCATGAGGGCTTCCTAAGATAAAATGTTGTGTACCTTGTGATTGTGTTTCTTTCAGTGATCCTTCTTATGTTGTTGTTTTGGAAATGCTCTAGAAAATTGAAAAGAACCTAATAAAAAATCTAAATTCAATATGGAATTAGATCTTGACTGAATATATCACCTTTCACTAGGTATCCAAAAACGTCACTATTGTCATACAAGGAAATTAAGGATTTTTTTATTGAAGAGGAATTTCTAACTAAAAACCATGTAGAAAAATGCACGCTACCCTAGCACATCATTTGGCATCTTGAGCACACCTTTTATGTGGCTAGATCCTCCGAAAATTCAAACCCTAGTTTTGAATGGTACCAGAAAACCAAGAAACCAGAATCAGTACCAGAAGTACTAGTCCAGATTTGTGCAGGTCAAGTTTCAAGGGGTAAAAACTGAAATTTTTGAAAACATAAAGCTCCAGCCTAGTTGCCTCAGCTCAGCGCATCTCCTGGTAAGTTCATATTCATTTTCTGAGCACTTTCATTTTTTGGTCATTTTCTTAGCTCCAGGTCAAGATGTCTGCAAGAACCAAGCATTTTGACAAGTTAGAAGGTATGGAAAACTTCCATGCCTAGAAGTGCATAATTGGACTCATTCTTGAAGAGAATGACCTTGCAAAATTCATAAAAGAAAATGTACCAGAACCCAAAGAAGATGCAGCTAAAGCAAAGTACAAGAAGGATATGGTTAGGGAAAAAGGATCATTGCAGACTCCATTAAAGATTACTTGATCCCTCAAGTGTATTCTAAGAATACTCTGAAAGAGATGTTTGATGCCCTAAACAAGATGTATGAAGGAAAGAACAATGAACATCAACCAGAATATGAACTTGAGAACCCAACTCAAGAATACAAAGATGCAGAAAGGAGAAACAATTCAAGACTATTTCTCTAGGGTTACTCATTTCAAAGAACAATTAGAAGCAATTGGAGACAACTTGGATGAATATGAACTCATCATGACAACTCTTAATGGTCTCGCAAGACCTTGGGATGCCTTCATTGAAACTATCTGTGCAAGAAAAGAGAAACTCCAATTTGACAGTCTGTGGGAATAATGTGTTCAAGAAGAAGCAAGAGTAGCCAACCGAGAAGCTGTACTATTAAGGGATGACGATCAAGCCCTAGCTGCTCATACTAAAGGAAGAAAGAAAAGGTATCATTTCCAAAAGGAGACCCACCTTCATAAATAATATCACTCCCCAAAGAGATTCACCCACTTCTATAAAGAATCTCACCCTCCAAGGAGATTCCAGAAATATCATAAGGGTCAAGAAAAGAAAAAATATTTCTCCTCTTATCAATGTTATCATTGTGATAAGATGGGACATATTGATAAGAATTGTCCTCCCAGAAGGGAAGAATACAAGAAGAGAAATAAAAAAACACATCATGCCCATGCAGTTGAATATGATGAGCCACCCAATAAGGTGACTAAAGAAGAAATTGAAGATTATGTTTTGTGATACCTGGAGAAGATACTTGGCTCTTAAGCACATGACATGAACTCTGATGAGAATGAAGGATGTATCTTATGTACCAGAAGAAGGAGGTTTGTACTTGACCACTCAGATGTATGCGGTCCAATTCCATCAATCTCTCTAAGCAGGTATGTATACTATGTATCATTTATTGAAGATTACTCTCATAAAACCTGGGTTTATTTTTTGAAATCAAAAGATGAAGTACTTGAAAATTTCAAGGAATTTAAAGCCTTGGTAGAAAAAATCTCTGAAAGAAAAATCAAGATACTCAGGTAAGATGATGGAGGAGAGTACACTTCAAATGAATTTGGAAGATTTTGCAGAGATGTCAAGATTAAGAGGGAGCTCACCACTCCCTATAATCCTCAACAAAATGGTGTAGTAGAAAGAAATAATAGAACAATGGAAGCAATGAATACTATGATTCACGATCAAGATCTTCGAATGGACTTATGGGATGAAGCATCAAGAAAAATAGTTTATGTCCAAAATAGATTATCCCATAGTGCACTTGGATTCAAAACCCCCGAAGAAATGTTCACCGGAAAGAAGCCAGAAGTAAGCCATCTCAAAATATTTGCTTGTCCAGTGTTTGTACACATTCCGAAAGAAAGGAGAACTAAGATGGATCCTTTAGGAAAGAGGAGAATATTTTTTGGATACTGTGAGGTCTATAAGGCCTTCATAATTTGCATACCAGGTTACCATCATATTGAGATCAACAAAGATGTAACCTTTGATGAAGATGCAACACTCAAAAGATCAAGGAAATGCCATCTTGAAGAAGTATATGAAGAAGAACATGTAGCTCCCAGAGTTGCAGAACCCATGAAGGAAGTTACGATTACCCCTAATGATGAGATTCTAGAAGATCATGATATGATAGAATCTCAAGAACCTCCCCAGATGACAATCTCTCACAAGAGAAAACCATCTTGAGCAAGGAAAATTATTCAATATGGGGAGAAGTATGGTGCCCCAGAAGGAACCATGAGACAAAGAAAGAAACCTAATCCATTCTCCATTTATATGGCCTTGATGTGTGATCTCATAGAAAATGAACCTACTTGCTTTGAAGAATCCATTCAGAAGAAAGAATGAGTGGATGCCACGACAGAAGAATAACAGTCGATTATAAAGAATGATGTATGGAAACTAGTTCCCAGACTAAAGAACAAATATGTGGTATCTTCCAAATGGATATACAAGATAAGACACACTTGTGGCTTTTCTCAAAAGGAAGGCATTGATTATGAAGAGACGTTTTCTCCTATAGCCAAATATACTTCTATCAGAACCATCATTGATTATGAATGGTTTTATTGAAGAAGAAGTGTATATAGAACAATCACAACAGTTTGAAGTTGAATATAGAAACACTCATGTTTGCAGGTTGAGGAAAGCTCTGTATGGGTTGAAGCAATATCCTAGAGCTTGGCATGGAAGAATTGATAGTTTCCCGATGAGCTTGGGATTTACCAAGAGTAAAGCTGTTTCTAACCTTTACTTCAAGGTTATGAATGATGAGCCAGTTATATTGCTACTGTATGTGGATGAATTATTATTAAAAGGAGAAGAAAAGCTCATCACAGATTGTAAGAAGAAGCTTGCTGTAGAATTTGAGATGAAAGACCTAGGCCTAATGCATTATTTCTTAGGTATTGAAGTTTGGCAAAGCACAGAGAATATCTTCCTTAACCAAGGGAAGTGTGCAGTTGAAATACTGAAAAGATTTGACATGTTGGAATTTAAATCCATGAACACACCCATGGAAACAAAGTTGAAGCTCCTAGTTGATACTTCGTCAGAATTGGGTGATGCTACACTATATAGACATATTATTGGTTCGTTGATGTATCTAACGAATAGCAGGCCAGATATATGCTTTGCTATGAACACCTTGAGTCAGTATCTAGTAGAGCCTAGATGTGTTCACATTGTAGCTGCAAAGAATGTGATGATATACCTTAAAGGTACATTGGACTATGGTCTCTGTTATAATGGAGATCATGACTTCAGACTATATGGTTATACTGATTCAGATTGGGATGGAAGTGTTTCTGATAGAAAGATAAATTCATGATATTGTTTCAGTCTGGGGTCAACCATGACTTCATGGCAGAGAAGGAAGCAATCCAGTATATCTCTCATCATGACAGAAACAAAATACATTGCAACATGTTCTGCCATTTGTGAATCCATATGGCTTCAAAAGTTGCTTATAGGTCTATTCAATCTAGAGATGGAAGCCACTGTGATTCTATGTGATAACCAGAGTTGCATAAAGATGAAGGAGAACCCAATTTTCCATGATAAGTCGAAGCACATAGAGATCTGATACCACTACATTCATGATATGGTGTAGAGACTAGCTGTAAAGCTCCAATATGTTGGCACAGATGAGCAAGTTGCATATGTTTTGACCAAGCCTTTGTCTCGTGTAAAGTTTGAGTACTTCGAGACAATCTTGGTGTTTTCCGAAAGGAGCTCCCTCAAAAGGGGGAGTGATTTTGATGATACTATGGTATCCTGACCAACAACGGGTAGCTCTGTTAGGATTTTATATCCTAGGGGATTGATCATCCCTGTACAGATCCCGAAGGTCTGGTACGGACGGTTTGTCAGAGTACCTATGCATGTATATTCCATCTGTGGTTAGTAGTGGTAGCTCTGTTAGAATTTTATATCTTATGGAATCCTTTGATTCCTGGTGATCTAGGGGATCAAATTTTGCTCAAAAATCACAGTGCTTGGAATGGATTCAAAATAAACAAATGCATAGGCCTCATCCTCACGAACCCAACACAACTTGAATGATCTCAAACAAACATCAAATGAGAAAGATATCATGTTCTGTTCATTTTTCCAAATAGGCAAAATTTTGCTGACTGTACAATCCGTACAGTGCTGACGTGGAAGGGTATGGACCCACACATGGCATGGTCCTAAAGGTGACGTGGTATGGGATGAGTTGGCATGCTGACTGGGTAGGCTATGTGGAAAATAGGTGGCCGATTCGGCCACTGACACGTGTCATAGTTGTTGAAAAGTTGTATGGTGCCATGTGGCCCAGTCATGGGATGCCACATGGCACCCCTCCAGTGTGCAAAATGGGTGAAGTCTGCGGGGGTCGAACCCTCGACTTCTAGATGGCACTTCAAATTTTTGGCCGAGCCCGAGCTACTATCCTGCACATGGTGTTACTTAACCATATGATGTGTTAAAATTTATGTGAATTAGAGTTAATGGTTGGGCGACGAAATAAAGGGCTGGGGCCTATCCCAAGCCCCCAACACATACACCATTCAACCACACCATATAACCAGGGCACAAAAAACAATTGGCATTGGAGTTAAACACCGGTCATATGAACTCTACCACATGACCACACACCTATGCGTGGAGGAGCTAGCCGACGGGCGCACAACTGCTAGATCGTTGGCCACGTGGGGCCATACGACCGAGTTCTTCATCGAATATTGGGGGCTGGTGCAAACGATCCTACATTTTTTCTCTTTTTGAGGAATCATGGCGTGTGCTGGGTTTTGGCACAGAAAACACACAGAGGCCGAGTTAGTCTAACAGTGGGTGTAATTTGGCGAGGACGTAAAACGAGCTTGAAGGAGGAAAAATTCCAGGAGGTGTAACTTCTTCATTTTTTGGCCAAATTAGCTGCCGAAAAAGCCCATCTAGCGGTTTTTGGAAGTTCTGGAGCCATTGAAGCCATCTATTTTGTATTTTGAGCACTGCATGAGCAATTTTTAAGCATAATGAAAATTATCCAAGGGAAGCTGGACTAGGAGATGTAGCCCAAGAGAGGGGTGAACTTCTTTATCATTTGCTGTGTTATGTGTTCATTATTGATGGTTTTTGTATGCCTGATATGATGCTCATGATTAAGTAAAACTCATTAAACTTGTGTGTTAGTAACTTGATCCAATTAACCAAACAAATACCATTTTTACACTTGCAATTTAAAGAGACAAGTCTTCTTCATTTTCAGATCTATTGGAAACAAAACCATTTCAATTTCAGATCAGTTGGTATTAGAGCATAGGTTTTTGAAGGCTTGATTGCTTGCAAGTGTTTTGTTTTTCTGATTCTTACAAGGTTGAAGCTCACAAGAGGATAAGTTCAACTTGTAGAGCCAAGTTCTCAACTGTCAAGAAGGAGAACTATCAAATCACCTCAATATTCAAGGAGATATTCACCAAGTATGGCTCATGAGGAGAGTCATGGAACTCTTCCTTCAGAGGAGGAAACTTTCAGAAAATATTTCTATGATATGACTGAGATGGTGAAATTTTGTTTGAAGAAAGAAATGCAAGATTTCAAGGTGAAATATCCAACCCTGCAAAGGGCAATGGAGACAGTGGTAAAAAAAATCCAAAGGGAAATGGAGGGAATGGCGATTCTCCACCTCCTTCACCTCCATATTCCACCTCTTCCACCATTTCAAAACCACCTCCAAATTCTCCAAAAGAACATGGTAAAACTCCTTTACAAACTCCCTTTCTAAAGCTTGATATTAAGTTTGAATTGCCTATGTATAATGGAGAGGTAAATGCTGAGAATTTGGATAACTGGATTCATTAGATTGAAGTGTATTGTAGGATACAAAGAATCACAGATGATGAAACTAATATTCATCTTGCTTCTTTAGTATTGGACAGTGCAACACACATTTGGTGGGAGGCCAAAACTCAAGAGGACATGAAGAAACATGGTAAAGTTTTATCCTCTTGGAATGATTTATTGTTGTAATTAAAAGGCAATTTTATCCATTAGCATACATGCAGAAAGCTATTATGGATAGACAAAACTTTAGGCAAGCTAAAGGGAAAGATGTGCAAAGATTCACTCAAGAATTTAGGAGAAGAGATTTGGTTTTGGGTATATATTTGTCTTCTCAAGAAACTTTACTCAAATACATTGGAGGTTTACATAACTACTTGAGGCATACAATACTTATGTTTAACCCTTCAAATCTAGATGAATTTTGTGTACATGCAACTCATTTAGAAGCAAGAGGAAGGAATGATCCTCAAGAGGGAAACAAGAAGTCTTTTAATAATGGAGACAAGGGAAAGAGGAAGTTTGAAGGACATGGAAAGAAAAATGCTTCAGTCAAGAAAGAGAGAGAGAAAATCTCATGTAAACATTGTTCAAAGGATGGCCATGATGAAGACCAATGTTGGAAACTTCATCCTGAAAGAGACCCAAAAAGTTCAACAACAAAGAGAAACCAAAAATTGTTGCAACTGTACAACAAGATTTAGGATATGATTAAGAAGATGAAACAAAAATCACAGCCATGGGTTTTCAAGGTAAGAAGTATATTGCAAGTACCAGTTCTTCTAGTAGTAGTAGCCTTAATGTAGCTCAACATGAAAAATAAAGAATATAGCTTTTTCACATAAGGGTAATTTCAAAACATACCAAGATAGATACTCTCTTTGATACGGGATAACAAGCAAACCTCATTTCTGAAGACATTGTCAATAAACTAGATTTGGAAACTACTCCTCATCCTAAACCATACCCTTTAGGTTGGATATGTGACAATGCCAAATTGCATGTGACAAGAAAGTGTAAACTTAGATTTTCCATCACTGCAAACTATATAGATGAGGTAGAGCTTGATGTTATTCCATTGCATATTTGTGGTATTGTGTTGGGAAGCCTATACTTATATGATAGGAGAGCAATCTTTCATCGTCACGAGAACAAATATCATTTGTTTAAAAATGGAGTTGAGTACATTGTTAGAGAACATACAAAGAAGATGAATTTGTCACTCACAAATGTTGGACAAATGAAGAGACTAGTCAATGCTATTAAGAACCTTGTACTTTTGATGATTAAACCCAAAGACAATGATGAAGAAGAAGTTTTCAAAGGATGTGATGCAAATATACAATCTGATTTGTATGAGTTTGTTAATGAAAATGTTGAGATATTTCAGGAACCAGGGGGATTGCCTCCTAAAAGGGGTATCCAACATGATATTCTATTGCAAAAAGGAGGTCCTCTTCCAAACATTGACATGTGCAGGATGTCAGTCATGGAGAATGTTGAAATCAGAAAACAAGCCCAAGAGTTGCTTGACAAAGGGGTCATCAAACCAAGCACTTATCCATGCAGGTCATCAATTGGTTTGGTACCAGATAAAGATTGTATATGGCGTATGTGGGTAGATTTCAGACCCTTGAACAAGACTACGAATATGATTGTTGAAGGAGACACATGGAAGAAAGATTTGAGAGCAAAGCAAGCACCATTACATGCCTTGAAAAACTATGTATTCCACTTGGTGATAAGGTATAAAAAAGACTTTTATGACAAAGTTGTTGATATGCTTACTAGGCCTATTGTTAGTGATTCAGTTATTTTTAAGCATAATCTTATCATGCACAAGAGCTATTTGGAACAATATGCTTTATATGTTGATTTCAAACATGTTTATGCAACTTTGTGTTGTAATAACCAAGTTGAGGAATTGGATTCCTATGTGAATGGTAAACTTTTTTATCTTGGCAAGTTATGTTTTTCACAAGGTGAAAGAGTCAACATGACAAGGGAAGCACATTCTTCTCTTGTTGATAGCCATTTTGGTGTAGGCAAGACGGTGGCTAGTTTTCAAATCAAGCATCCTAAGTTTTGGGATGAGCATTTACACTACTTTTAGCATGCTTATAACCATGCCAAGAAGTTCATTGAACAAGTTCAGTTTGTGCATCAAACCATTCTAGAACAGTTGAAAAAGAGCCCAGTCAAGTACATGACAAGACATGACAAGTTTTGTGTTGGTCTTAAAGGCACAAATTCAAGCAAGGCCAAGTGGATTGAGGTTGGAAAGGTGAGGGAACTATACCATCATCTTCAGATTGACTAAAAGTAGTCTTTTGGAGGTCCAAAAGCTTCCCAATGGGGAGGTGTGATACAGAGGATCAATTTGTTTCTCAAAAATAAAAGTGCTTGAAATCGGTTCAAAATGGACATGTGTGTAGGCATCGTCCTCATGAACCCAACACAACTTGAATGGGCTCAAACATATGTCGTATGAGCAAGATATCGTTTTCTTTTCATTTTACCAAACATGCAAGATTTTGCTGACTATACAATCTGTACAATGTTGACGTGGGAGGGTATGGACCCAAACGTGGCAACTGAAGTGGCATGGTCATACATGTGACATGGCATGGGCTGAGTTGGCATGCTAACTGGATAGGCTATGTGGTAGACAGGTGGGCGAATCAACAACTGACACATGTCATAGTTGTTGGAAAGTTGTACAGTGCCACATGGCCCAGTCGTGGGATGCCATGTGGCACCCCTCTAGTGTGAAAAATGGGTGAAGTCCGCGGGGGTCGAACCCCTGACCTCCGGATGGCATGTAAGATTTTTGGCCAGGCCTGGGCTACCAACCCGCCCGTGGTGTTACTTAACCATATTATGTGTTAAAATTTATTTGAATTAGAGTTAATGGTCGACGGTGGAATAAAGGGTTGGGGCCTAGCCCCAGCCCCCGACGCATACACCATTTAACCAAACCATATAACCAGGGCGTGCACAACAGTTGGCATTGGAGTTAAACACCAGTCATATGAACTATACCACATGACCACACACCTACGCGTGGAGGAGCTAGCCGACGGGTGCACAACTATTAGGTCGTTGGCCACATGGGTCCATACGACCGAGTTCTCCGCCAAAGATTGGGGGCCGACGCAAAAGGTCCTACATTTTCGCTCTTTTTGTGGGATCGTGGTGTCTGCTGGGTTTTGGCACAGAAAACACATAGAGGTCGAGTTAGTTTGATAGTGGGTGCTATTTGGCGAGGAGGTACAACAAGCTTGAAGGAGGAAAAATTCCAGGAGGTGTAACTTCTTCATTTTTTGGCCAAACTAGGTGCCAAAAAAGCTCAACGAGGGGTTTTTAGACATTATGGAGCCATTGGAGCCATCTATTTTGTATTATGAGAATTGTAAGAGCACTTTTCAAGAATAATGAAAATGATCCAAGGGAAGCTGGACCAGGAGATGTAGCCCAAGAGAGGGGTGAACTCCTTTATCGTTTGCTGTGTTATGTGTTCATTATTGATTGTTTTTATATGTCTGATATGATGCTCATGATTAAGTAAAATTCATTAAACTTATGTGTTATTAACTTGATCCAATTACCCAAACACATACCATTTTTACACTTGCAATTAAAGAGGAGACAAGTCTTCTTCATTTTCAGATCTATTGGAAACAAACCCATTTCAATTTCAGATCACTTGGGTAGATCCCGAAGGTCTAGTAAGGATGATCTGTCAGAGTAACATGTGGTATCTCTGTTAGGATTTTTATGTCCTAGGGAATATTATGATTCCTGGGTAGATCCTGAAGGTCCGGTAAGGACGGTCTGCCAGAGTACCACAAAATGTTGTTGTTGCACATGCCTCATTCTGTTGCCATATGATGATGATGTTGTTGTATCAGCCTCATGCTGATGATGTTGTTGTCTCGTCCTTGTGCTGATGATGTTGGTGTTTCAGCCTCGTGCTGTTGATGATGTTGTTGTATCAGACTCATGCTTTTGATGATGGTGTACCAACCTCAGGTTGGTGATATTATTGCTTTAATGTTATGCTAATTGATGTTGATTCAAATGATGATGATAATTCTACTCCAGCTCCATGCTGTGAATGATGATGTTATTGATCATGAGAAAAACTTCTGATGATTTATAGATACGCCAGTCAATGTTTCAGATGTTGATGATGTTGCTGCCCTCTCTCTCCCATGATGATGTTGTACTGGGTTATGTTAGTAGAATACCCTTCTTGTTAAGGGGGAGTGTTGAAATATTGTAACTTCGAAGAATATTCTAATTATATTTGAGTTATTGTCTTATAGATCAAATCCCCTTTTGTGGATTGATCATGCCGGGTCTTGTATAAGACCAAATCCCCTTTTTTGGATTGGTCATACCATATTTAAATGGTGGTATTTGAGAAGTCGACCCCTAGGGTTTATAAAGTGGTTTTAACCACTCCTGGAAGAATTCATCCCTACTAAGTGAAGAGACATAACCCTAACACCTCATCACTAGTATTTATAAGTGAGTATGGCACCTCATTTGTTCACTCACTTACTCACACTTCTAGTGCGCATCTTTTGAAGGTAGTTGTAGTTGCAAGAAGAAGGAGAGAGAGGAACATGCTCAGTCCTAGTCTATTCTTAGTGGTTTGGTCTTAAGTCTTGGCATTGTATTGACAATCTATCATTGAGGAAGTTTTTGTTGGGTTTTCTCCCCCATGAGGGTTTCTGAGGATAAAATGTTGTGTAGCTTGTGATTATGTTTCTTTCATTGATCCTGCTTATGCTATTGTTTTGGAAATGCTCTAGAAAATTGAAAAGAACCTAATAACAACTCTAAATTCAACAATTAGATATATCTTTCAAATTTTTTCCATAACCTACTAACTAATAAAAATATAAAAAATAAATTGAAAAATTTATTTCCTGACTTTTTGATCATAAAAACATTATGATAAAATAAAGTAATTAGTCTTTTCTATGTTTGTTCATTTATTTTTAAGATTCGTTTTATTAAAATTGATCTTAGTGAATGCTTGTCATCGACAATATCACTCATCGCCATCATCATCGTCGTCACCAAAGATTAAATGGCATAGGTTTTATTATACTTTGTGTAAACATGTTGTTTCGACTTTCTTTTAATCAATGAAACAATGGAATAGGTTAAATATACGCAATATGGTGGTCAATCATGAAATTCAATGTATATTCTTTTCCTCAAGAAAAAAATAAAATAAAAATCAAATCACATATTATTAATTAAAACAAAATTACATTTTCCAGATGCCTTCCAACATTCAATAAAATTTCATAAGTATGAGTGTACCAAAGTACCACTTCGTCATTGCATCATATGTCAAAATTTTGTCCAAAGAAACTACAATTTTTTTTTCTTACAATCCATCGAGATCCATGCCCTCCTTGTACCCTACAACCATATAATTATAGGTTATCTAAACAAACCATAAAATAGTCTTTGTAATTCCTACACATAGTATCCCAATACATCTAGTCTGTATATAAAGCATTATAGTATATAAAACTGGAGATCACTAGATCCACCTCCCAAAGATAAAATAGACATAAATCAAAATCCCAGTCTACACAATAGTAAGAGTTTTAAACATAGGCTCATAAAAAGGGTCATGGATCATATGAAACCACCATATGCAATATAATCTTTGATGATGAATCTATGAGTATTTTCCTCTCTCTATATACATGAATAAAAGGAACTTCATTAATAATTTTTTTTTATGTTTAATATCTCCTCATAGATAGGACTTAAAAGAAAATTTTCTAAAATACATTCCCCCCTCATCTAATCAATCACCACCTTTGAATCCCCCATAATTTGAATTTTGTAGACTCCTTTCTCAACAACCACCATTAGAAACTAGTTTTGAATCCATTATCTTAGTTTTGTTATTGGTGCTCTTACCTAGAACTGCTTTGAATTTGAAGAAATGTGAATAAAAAAGATAAAGAATCCCCCCCAAATCCTCCTACAAGTGGATTTCCTTCGGTAACCCCATCAAAATAGGCCCAAGTTCCTAGCTTGTCAATAATTTCATCCACTTCCACCCTTGGAGGTTTGTTAATCTTAATCTACTTTAAACGTTTTAGGATTGAAAAACTTTGAGAAGCAACCAACCAACATTTATCTAACCAAATCCCTAAGGAAATGATAAGAGGAAGGTCCATATAATTCCTAACATTAGGATTCTTGTTCCAAATGTTAAATATTCCTCCACATCTTGACCCCCCATACATTCCTTATCCTAGTTAAGGCTTCATTTTCCTTCTAAACTGAGCTAGAAAATGAGCAATGAATAAGAATACGAGAGAAACTTTCATCACATACCTTGCATAAAGGGCATCGACCTGGCCCTTGCTAACTTATTTTTTGCATAAAAGCCCATGTTGCAATATTTTTCCTGGAACTAGCCACATACAAATTATGGCTTTGAGAGGACACTTGAATCTCCAAATGTCTTTGAACCACCATACCTAATCATGCATGAATTCTTTCGCCCCAAGCACTCTTGTTGATATAAAATACTATTTTACATTTTTAAGGTCAACCTTACGAGGATAAAATCCCCCTACATTTTTATAGAGGTGGTACTCTTTGGCTGAAATGTTGAAGGATTATTTATATGGTTCTATAATGAATGCTAAGGGCGAATACTCTTTCAATAAATATTGTAGATACAAATGTACAACCCTTATATACAGTTATACAAATATACATCAAATCATTTAAAGAAAAGATATGATAAAGTGTGTCAACAAAGATTTGTGTCCTACAAGGTTTTAGAGTTTCCTTTCAACATACATTATTTCTTTCTTGTAAGATAAACTGAACTTGGAATCTTCTATGACTTTTGCAAGATTAAGAAATGGACAGGGCTTCAAGGAAATTTAAATGATAACTTCATTATTTCCCAACAAATATTTTGATAGGAAATACACTTGAAATAACATGCTTTCAACTCAAGTATGAGAAATCCACAATGTAATACCCCGAAATAGTTATTTGTAGAAGGAATTTATAAAAATATCCCAATATGACAAGTTCATTAATGTTTGGAACAAGAGAGCTGAAACAATTTCAACAAGGTGTCAATGAAAAATACATGAACTAAAATGAATTGCATCTACTTTTTAAAAGTAGGGGATGTGCTTATTTGGACCTGAAATGTTACAAGATGGCTGAAGATTTCAAGGGAAAGAACTACTTAGACCCAAATCTTCTTATTTTCAATACATTCATGGAATATTTGATGGAAGAGATAGAAAAGAAGAAGATGTAGAGAGACAAGTTTTAGCAGGCTAATAAACTGAATCTTGGAAAGATAGAGCTTTTCATCTTGCAGATTGTTCACCACCATAGAAAATTTTGACTGACAACCTCTTGATGGTGCCTTCTCTTTCCTTTTTAAAATCTTCTTTAAATGTTTTTGAAGTAGTTAGGCTTTGTCTTTCTAGAATTTTCCACACAATTCCTTTTTGGGATAAACCACTTTTAATTAATGCTTCATAGAAGTCTCATTAACGAATTTATGTCATTTAAATTTGTGCCTCTAAATGGGACCCACTTTATCCCTTTATAAAATACATTTAATAATTTTTCAATTCCAAAAATTGAAGCTCACTTCCTTAAACAAAAGTAGACTTTTATTTTATTTTATTTTAAACATGATAGTTGATTTCTCAACCATGGAAATCACTCTAGAAGTAATATTCATCATCCCAAATTTACAACGAGTCTTTCCTGAGTGTGATTTGGAGTTTTGTATCTCAAGTTATAGCCTTGGGAAGTTGAGGTTCCAAACAAATTTACCAGCAAATCATGAAAACAAATATGACTGTTATTTCAATTTCCAAGAGAATTATGGCCAAATTCAACAATCAAAACCTGTCCTATTAACTTCCTGGTTGAATTACCTTTCCAACGAGGTATAATTTTCCCAAAATAGACACTCGGATCTTGAGTTATGAACTTCTGAAGATTGTTGCTTAGCAATCGTCCATCAAATTCATGGATCAATCCTAGCCCTTCATTAAAATTCTCCCTTTTAAATCCCACATGTATTGTGGTGATGAGGAGTTTAATGTTTATAATGAAAAGTTTTACATAGTGTTCATGTGGAATAAAGGAGATTATAGAGACTTTGGTGTAGCTCTCATGCCTTTGGAAAGTTTCATGAATTAATAAAATTTTGATGGCCCAGTTAGCATCCATTCATAACCCAATCAACGCCCATGTCATCACCTAGTCACTGCCATGTGTCACCCGTGGGTAGGTCCTTGTCACTGCTATTTGTCATTAAGGGATTGGTCCACCTCATTGCCATGTGTCATTAGGGGATGGGTCCATGTCACTGCCACATGTCCCAGTATGGTAGGTCCATGAAAAGAGGGAATAAACTTAATATAAGAAATAATGTTAAAAAATTAAATGTAAGGTTTGTGGAGTTACGAGAATTCATAGGTAAAGGAGGTAGGTGAGGGGATACAAACCTGAAAACATGTGCAAAAAGGTAAATGGGGTAGTAATGCGTATAAAAAAGGTGAAAAATGAAGTGAAAAGTGCATTGTGGAAGACTGACTAAGTGTTGTAATAGTAAAACATGGTAAGTGTTGGGAAGAAAAAAAAATAAGAAAGGAAAAAGGAAAATAAGAAATGGAAATAGAAAAAGAAAATGGAAAATAAGAAGAAATGGGAAAGGGAAAAAGAAGAAGAAGAAGAAAATGGAAAATGAAATATAGGAAGTGAAAATGGAAAATAAAAAGAAAAGAAAATGGTAATATGAATGTGAACATGGAAATGGCTAAGTAAGGAAAGGAGAGTAAGGAATGAAAGAGAGAAAAATGGCTAAGTGTGGAATATGGAGACTAGAGTGAAAGAGGGAAAAATGGTTAAGTATGGAGAGGAGAGTAAGAGAGAGAGAGGAGAGTAAAGAATGAAAATAAAAATGTTTAAGTATGAGAAGAGTGTGGAGATTAAAGTAACGAATGAAAGGTAGAAAAATGGCTAAGTATGAGAAGTGAAAGGAATAAGAGAGTAGTGAGAAAATGAAAAAAATGGCTAAGTAAGAGATGAAAAGAGAAGCAAAGGGACAAGAGAGGAAAAATGGCTAAGTATGGAGATGAGGAGGAGATGGAAAGTGTTAAAATGACTAAGTATGAGAAGAGAGGAGAAAGGAGAGGAAAATGTAAGGTGAAAAAGGAGAGGGGAATAAGGGCATAACACTTAGAAATTTTTTCATTCTTCGAAGTTCTTCTTGCAATATTTTTGTCAAACTTATGGAAAAAATCATGAGTATCTTGGGCATACAAACTCGGATTTTGATTTTGAAAAATGAATGACGAAGTTGAGACTGAGGGATGCACTATGAACTGATAATCGTTCAAAATTTCTTTCTTTTGATATCAATTTTTTTTTTAATTTTTCCAACAAAAAATAATTAGGTTAGTATAATAATAATAATGTTAATAATAGATTAAAATTAAAAAATAAAAAATATTTAAAAAATAAATAAACATTAGTTCAAAACAAAACATTAAAAATAAAACAAATAACAATAAAATAAAAACAAATAACAATTAAAAGTAAAACAAAACAAAATAAAAATAGATATTAAAACATAAAAATAAAAACAAAACAAATAATAAAGAATGCATAAAAAACAAAACAATAATAAAAATATTAAACCATTAAAAATAAAACAAGAAACAAACCATACAAAAAATAAAATAATTAAAAACAAATAATTAAAACAAAGAAAAGACAAAACACGTAAAAAAAAAACAAATAAAAATTAAAACGAATAAAAATTAAAACATAAAACAAAATTAAATTAAAAAACTAAAACTAAATAATACACTATATCCTAAGTCTCCCCTCCCGTATTTCATACGTCATTTTCCACTCACAT
>SNQJ01S0001616.1:0-20951 GCA_010110895.2 Picea sitchensis
AAAAATTAGGAAACTAAGGAATAGGGGGAAACATAATAAGGGAAAGAGGGGAACTTATGGTAAAAAGCGAGGTCAACATAGTAAGGAATCTGCAATTAAGAACCTTCTAAAATGAACTAAATTAGCAACTTCATTTTAGGGAATGTATTTAAACCTGAATGGGAATCTAGGAACACCTAGGAGTAAATGTAGGAGCAACTCTAGGTGGGTGAGCGAATTGAGACAATTAATAAATTTAAAGAAAATAATTATTGGAGAAAAGAGGGGGATGGACGACACTTGTGCGAAGGAGAATATTTAGAATTTTTTTATTAAAACTTAATTTAAATGTGATTTAGGGAAATTTGGAGTTTCTAAAAACTCTATAAAAGAAAGAAAATATGAGGAAGAAAGGGATCGGCTATTAGCGTAACGTTACGCTGCCAGATTTATGACTTGACTGATTACTTGTGAGGAGTTGGGACATCCCAGCTCGAATAGGAGTGGTAGCTCGGCCTTGCGAGGCAAGCTGGGAGCTAGACGTACCATCTGGATAGTGTGTGGCCCCTTTGCGGCTCGGGGGGCTAAGGGGGAAGCAGAGTACCCCTAGCGATTGGCTGGGAGGTACCGGTGAGGTCTCGACGGTCGGCGAGCGGGAGTGGCACGAAGCACGTGGACGACAGACAAAGAAAGCGAACGGGCAACGGTACACATTTTTGTTGATTCATAGGATGTTGTTAGGATGTATGATTAGGATCTGCAGGTGTATTGAGTAGGTAGTTGTTGTCTTGTTTGATGACCTTGAAATTTTAATGATGGCAAAGTTCTTAATTTTGCGTTCAAATCGATGGTTAAGTTTATCGCTGCTTGTTATATATTTTCTAGAGGAACTAGCTTGGTGATGCATTACCTCCTTCCTGCGTTATTACCTTCTTGACTGAGTTTTATGCATGCATGGAAATTATCCTCTGCGATTAATTGATTGTCTCTGCGCCTTTTTCCAAGAGACCTCTTGGCATCCTATTCGCTACGTCTTGATGGGTTGTGATTCACGTGTTGGCCACAGCTTTATTTCTAGGTGTTTATTATTTTTCCTTCTGCCATGATACACAAATTCCCTGCCTAACTAACATCCAGGCTGATTAGAACTAGGACTGAAAGAGACAGCATTTAAACGACCGATATTCAAAACAATCTAACAACAGAACGGTCGTGTATTTGATAGCTTATTGATCGTTAGATATCGTGGGAATTTCTGACAGAAGCCTTGGATATTATTATTCCTCTTTCGGGGTTTGTATGATAATTTAAACAACGATTTTATCCTTAACTGATGCGCCTAACTGGGAAATTTTTGTTTTACCCCCGCTGTTGTATTGCATTTTTGGCTGTATGAACTCTTCCTCGGCATTTTCATGCTTATACAATGATTGTGTCATTATTGCTTCGGCGAATTTCTTTTTGGGTATGAATGTATGGCCATATTGTTTGCCAGTTCGTGCCTCTATCTTGGCTACAAAATACTCGCACAACCACAGCTCACACCCCTGCGAATGCACTATGTGTTGGTGGGATAAATTTCTATCTGGCATTCTTCACAGCTCGACCTGCGTGCTTAGACCTTGGGAATGCGTTTTTTTATTTATTTATTTTTAAAGTATGTTTTGTTGGGATCCCAGCCGTGCCATCATAAAAAAAAAAATCCTCTGTTGACCTCAGTTTCACCTACCCCTGTGAAACGCGACTTCTGGTGGGGTAGATAAGTTAAAATTTTTATAGAAAGTAATATGTCTGCGTAGATTCTTGCATCATTACCTCTATGCATTTTTTTTTCTTCTCCATTGATTAAAACGGGTAGTCTTTATACACTGATTCTTGGGATGCTGCATACATCTGATTCGTGTTGGGACAGATGCAGTTTAGATTTTGTGCTCTATTTGAACATGAACGTGGGATTTAAACAATAGACGGCCCGGTTATCCTTTTTTTTTTTAGCCATGTCAATAAATGTTGAACTATTTGCTTGTGATGAGGGCCTTGAGACTGCTTCTTATTTAATAAGTGGTAGCAGTTTAGTTTTGGGTGTCGGGGTTAGCAGACCTGCGACTTGGTTTAGTTTCCTTCGGGATACGGATCTCTGATTTTTCCCACAATCAATGGTTTGTAGCGACCTGATAGCTGCACTCTGACCACTGCCATTGATGGCTGCAACTGGACGCGCAATTTCTAGCATGCTCGCAACGGTTGCGGGTTGGGTTTCTGACAGGAATTCATAGATGATAGTTTGGTGGTTATTAATAACTTAAACGGGATGGAAGGGTGTAAATGGTTGTGACTGTAATGTATTGTTGATTATGTAAATGAAATGTTTTGCTATAAAGTAAAACGTAAAGTTAGTGATTGATATCGTAGGAAAGGTAAGGTCATTGATATTTAATTGCAATATCACCGTAATATCCAAAGTAAGAATATCTTATTTTATGGAAGTGTTATCGAATTTCATTGTTTTTTTATAACCAATGTAATGTTAAGTCCTGGCTATTTTAATTGCATTGTTATCTTAAGATAAAGATAATGATATGGTGGTCTTACGATAATGTATTTGCAGTTTCATTTTTATTGATAAACAATTAAAATGAAAAGTCCTTGTTATCTTAATTGCCATGTGTTGTAAGATAAAAAGAATGACATGGTTATTTTATGGTCATGTCATTATAGTTGTGATTAATGTTGTGCGGAGCAATGCCCTTTCCTTTATCCTTAAATTCACACTAACTTAGGTATGTTCTTGGATGAAATCTTTTATTAACAAAGGTCCATATCAATCAATACTGGAGGGTACACTCATAATAGTTGACAAAGAACCTTCCTTATAATTATAACCGACAGAATAAAAGGAATTTAAGTGTAGATAGAGAGGATAATTATTTATAGATAGTATTGATGCTAAAATGTTTATGGTAATTACAACAAATTGGGGAGGCTCTTAAGCAAAAAAATTATTTTCAAGCTTTAATTATTCCATAATTTTGCATATCTACAATTGACGTTATGATGGTGTGTCCATGTGCCTTGAAGGGAATTAATAATTAAGAGGCACCATGAAAAGAGGTGATGCATGTTGAATTAAGTTACAGTTGTTGGCGCCATGAAATCAATACTTTGTTTGGATGTTGCGTTAATTATTGATTCACGATTACTGGCTATCAATTATAATTTAGATCATGGAGTTAATGTTAATGTTAATTTTTATGCTTGCAATAAAAGATTTGATTATTGCATTAATTAGCGATTTATGATCATTGCGTTGATGAGACCATTATCGGTTCATAATTATTGTCTATCGAATTATAAGTTTAGTTCATTGAATGAATGTTGATGTAAACCTTACAATGTTGCGTCAATGATTTTAGGATGTGTCGTTAATTATTGATCTATGATTAAAGATGAAATGTTAACTATTGCGTTAATGACAATTATAACTATTTATTCTATTCATGATTATAATTAAGGAATAATTATCTTGTCAATGTTAAACCTGTCGAGGTTTAGACCTGTACAAAAGGGTCCCTTAAATGTTGTTTTAGAGGGTACCTTGATGATGATTTATGATCTAAGGTTGCACAATGGAATGGATTTAAGACTCGTATAGATTTTAGTGCCTTGTTTAAGTAATGTTGTACTGGGTTGTAACCTTTTGTGCTTGGTCTACTTGTGTCGGGCGGGAAGTAGATACCTCCATGTTCCTCAGAACAGTCGTCAGCCCTGCGACCTTAAATGGTTAAAATCGATGGGAACCTAGGCTTGAGCGTTGCTTACATGTCTTGGACGTCCTAACCATTGCAGGGTAGGATGGATGGGTAGTCATTCTTACTTATTGTCGATTGATCGTCGTTAAATGCATGCAATTACTTGTTTTGCATCTTATGTCATCTTGTTGTGTTCGTCGTGGTTTGCGTCTTGTTCATCGTTGGGTGGTGACGGAAGGTCGAATGTGTTTGTTTCCCTTGTACACGCGCGCACACACTTTAAAAATAAAAAATAAAAAAATTCATTACTTTTTATAAGAGGTTGTCACCGTAACGAGGAGGTTGTCACACTTTTAGACACACTATTTTATTAATCAAGGAAATATCATTACACAATATATGAGAGACATATTGTATATATAATATTTGTTTCCTTATCTCAACATGTCATGTGCCCTTGACCAACAACTTAAGGATAATCACTATGACAAGGATGTGACAACGACAATCAATGTCCTAGGAAATACCTATCTTCTAGAATGAACTTGTTATTATTATTCTAGGAAAATGATTATCTAAACAAAATTTAAGGCTAGTAGAGGTCAAGACAATGAGATAGAGAGAGGTGCATCTCTCAATTAGGCTTGTTTTTCAAGTTAAGAGTTTCGAGGGTAAATCTTTTGTATACTATGTGAATGAGACATTGTTATTCTTGTGTTGTTGATTATGTTAGTATTGCTTTTGTTACATAATAATAATAATAATAATAATAATAATCTATTTTTAAGGTCACGACCAAGCAAGCACACCAAATTGGTGTATGAGACCCCCTTGTTTGTGGGACAAGGGACCCCCCTCCACCCAACTATTTGACTGTTAAAGTCTACAAAGGTATACATACCCTACCCCCCTCTGGATTTGAACCTGTGACCTCTTAAGAGGAAACACATGTTCTTAACCATTAGGCCCACTCAAGTTGTATAAGTTTATCAAATTGTTCACAATGTGACATTCAAACAACAATAAAGGGGTTTATGTGTTTGAGAAGGAATAAAATAGTGTTATATCTATGTTTCAAGATAATGCTAATAGTAAAAATATATGATAATATTTTTGTAAAAATGTAATAGATTGTGCAATGTATTAGATAAAAGATTGAGTTGCATTGTGACATTTAAAAAATGAATAAAATAGGGTGGCATCGCATTATGATGTTCAAAAAGAAATAAACAAGTGATAAGTCTTTAGACATCTCATACATAATATGAAAACATCATATACATAATATCATAAAATGTTTTATATGTGGTATTGCAACCTTGGAAAATGGATAAAAGAGAGCTAGTTAACTTATGTTTTAAAAAGATAACTTCAATAACCATTGGTTGGCTATTTTGGTGTTTTTAATTGAGTTAGTGATGAAATCTTAGGTTAAATTTGAAAGTTTTTACCTATTTTGAGAGTTTTCTACATGTGGCTGTGAATATGGATAGGAAACCATCAACAATGAGGTGAAGTAAAATTGTCAACCCTTTAATCTTATGGATTATACAATTATCTATCTCACACACATTTTAAATTTTAAATATTAAATTCTTATTTGATATAAATTAAATGAAAATTCTTTTGTGAAGTGAAAGCCATAAATGAAGGAAAACACACATAAGAATGCCCAAATACTATAAGAAAGAAATAGATTGAACACATTGTGGTGAAGAACTTTCCACTTAATTTTCTTTGAATTTGTTAAAAATTCCATTAAACCAAACTATATTTTCAGTTTATATTTCTTATTAAATTAATATTTGTTATTATAAAGTTAAACAATACATTTTCTAATATATAAATTTCTCCAATTTAATATTTTTGGTATTCATAAAATTTTTTAAAATAAAATTGACAACTTTGTAATTTATATAAATATAAATTAAAGAAAAGAAAAATAGTGGAACATGGTGAACTTACCTTGTAGTATGACATCCAAGAAAGATTAAAATAGATTATTAATATAAATATAAAGTAGAACTTACCTTGTAGTATGACATCCAAGAAAGATTAAAATAGATTATTAATATAAATATAAAGTAATACCTTTTATAAATATGTAATAAATTATGAAATTTTATAATATAGAAGATTATGTGCCAATATATAAATGTGGTGTGATTTACATAATAAACATATTGGACTATCTAAATTTAATAATTTAGAATTAAATAAATAAATAATTTTTAATTTTAATATTAAAAAATTATTTATTTATTAAAAAATTAATTAATTAACATAAATTTATTTTAATTATAAAATTTTGAAACAATTAATTATCAAAATTTTAATTTTTAAATATTTTTAAAATTATAAATAAAAAAAAAAACATTTAATATTTATTTAATTTGATTCTAACATAAAATCAACATGTTCTTCAATATCAGTTTTTACTTATTTTAAAAATTAAAAAATATTTAATATTTATTTAATTGATTCGATTCTACCATAAATTCAACGTGTTCTTCTATATTAGTTTTTGCTTAAAAAAATTACTTTAGCTTGCAACAACATATAAAAATAAAGCTAAAAAATATGTTTTCTTAAAAGCTACATAAATAACTTCTTTTTTTTTTAATAATTTCTGTTGTGAAGATTAAATTACTTTAATTTTTTTTTTTAAGTTTGAAGTAGAGACTTCAAATAAATTATCAAAGGATATCGGAATAAATTTAAATAAAATCTAAAGAGATATTTAAATAAAAAATAAAGAGATACTTTGAGGTTTCAAAGTTTGAATTTGATACTTAAAATGAATTATCAAAGGAGATTGGAGTAACTTAAATAAAAAAATATAGAGATATTTTGTAAAAAACTGAAATAAAAAGACATCGATACACAAATTTTCAGTTTTTTTTAAAAGAAGATACACAAATTTTCCAATGCTGGTGTGTTTATAAAAATAATCATACGATGATTATGCAAGATATTCTAACCAAAAAAATGACATACATAAATTTCTTCTTCGAAAATAAGCAGCTATTTTCTAAGAAACTATATTTGATTTATAGAATGATGTGATGTTTGCCTTTGATTCGTCATGATCTGGTAATGATGATCGATACTCCTTATCGTATATTAGTTAATTCTAGCCAATACATGTTAAAAAAATTGAGGGTATATTTATGCGTACATCTATTGATAATGGGCACAATTAATCACCTTTTAATCTAAAATTCTAATCTTATGGTTAACAATTGAAGATGTTAGCATATTCTTAGTAGTACTCTCTAATCAATGGATGAAATTTAATGCTCATAACTTCCTTGCATTTTTTAATTCTTCTGTTACCTTGTTTACTTTTTCACATTTACTTAATATGATTAAGAAATTACTTCTCTAACCATTGATTGACAGGTTAACTGATTAAGAAAAATTAATATGTATAAAACTATGTATTGCCACGTTCCTTGAGATTAAGCGTTTGTAGCTGAACGACAGTGGTAGCTGCACGTAGTGGTTAAGCTGGGCGTCGTTGCGTTTACGACCACATACAGGCCTGGATCGATTACGACCATCTTCAAAGCCGCTCAACGTTACCATAACGTTGGCCGGCTTGCCAAGACCACAAAAGCCCCTCATGTCTCTGAAAATCAATATACAAAGCGTTCTGCAAGAGAAGATGTTCGTTGGCTTTTCAGCGGGTATAGGGGGGCAATTTCTTCGAAGACCATTATGTTCTTGTGTGGAGCTTCACGACGGAAGGCACGACACCCCCACTTTATATCTCGAGTCTCCCGTCGTTTGCCAACAAGTATAAACACAGGCGTTCCAAGCGTCGGAGAGGGCGATTCATAGTCGGTGCTACAACAGTCGGTCTGGTTGTCTTCTTGCTGGCAGTTGCTGCCGTGTTTATCAAAAGAGGGAAATACAGAGAAAAGTTAGAAGGATGGGAGCAAGAATTTTGGCCCCATTGATTCACTTACAAGGAGCTCAGCGTCGCCATGAGTGGATTCAAGGACGAAAATGTTTTGGGCAAGGGGGGCTTCGACAAAAAATATATAACAAGGAAACCCTAATTAGGGTTTGTAAATGAAATTAGCCTTTCGACATTCATCAGCCACAATCATGTGGTTGTGCTAATAGTTAATTCCAGTCAATACATGTTAAAAAAAAATTGAGGGGTATTTGGATTATATAAAAATAATCATTTAAATTTTTGGATTTAACAATTTTTTATTAAATTTAAAGAAATGTCCCCTAAAAATTACCAAAAAATCTTGATTTATATAATGTTTATGTTATAAAGGTTTTTCTAGAAATAGTTATAAATCTCAAAATATTTTGTATCAAACAAAGTTTCACCTGGAAACATGGATGGCTGTTTATCATGATCATGGTCAGAATTTGTGCATTGAGAGGGAAAACTGAGACATTAGATTTCTATGCTTGTGGCTTCGGACTCCTGATGAAATGGGAGTTCCCGAAAAAATAGTCAAAAAAAGCTTTGGGGAAAACTCTGCATTTTAGAAGGGTTGGAAACAGTACAACCTTGTACAGCATACACGCTATCTCCGACGTTTTCAGAGAATTCAGTAACTGCGCTTTTTTGCAAATAAAACAAACAATCCGGAAGATTGTGTCGGTTCGTTTCAATTGTGAAGCGCTCAGCCATATCTAGGTTAGGCAGTTTTAGTGTTCGTTTGGAATTATTTTTCTCTTTCGATTTCTCTCGAGCCCTCTCCCTTACTTTGCCTCTATCACTACAGCAATGGCGGTTGTCATTTCGGAACCAATTATAACGATGAGAAAATGTTAGACAATCACTGCAAGAATTATACCACTTGTTACCCCTTGGAGATTTGAGGGTTAATCACAAAAATGGACAATAACCTTAACCATAATAACCACTGATTAGATTTGACCATCAATCACAATAACCATGATACCCCAAATTTGACAAAATTTAAATCTATAAAATAAAAATAAAAAACTGATGTTCGGCTACATCGTTCCAACAATATTGCTACATTTTATTCAACGTAGATAAAATGTAGATTATTAGAGTGCATGCAGTGACGTTTTTCAATGTTTTTGGTAGTTTTTTCTTCCCCTGAATTGAAGATCCACTTTTTTGTTATGTCGAAAGGCGTATACCTATTGACAATGGGCACAATTAATGATCTTTTAATCTAAAAACCTAATAAGATCCACCTTTTTGTTATGTCGAAAGGCGTACACCTATGGACAATGGGCACAATTTATGATCTTTTAATCTAAAAACCTAATTTGATGGCTAGCAATAAAAGATGATAGCATCCCTCGGATGGGGTGATAGTGCGGGACACATGGCACTTGGAGGCGGCCAGCATGGCGATGGCCATGTGATTGAAGCATGGCACATGCCATCGTCACCCCCATGCATTTAAATCTCACTTATGACGATCCAGGGACCATTAATCCTAGTGCGCTTGGCCTTCTCATGTTGTCCCCTCCATGGCTCAGCTCAATGAACTCGCCATTACTCTGTGAATGTGAAATCGTCTCCTTCTTCAGTCGTGAAGCGATGCCTCATTCCAGTCTCCCTCCTTTGCTACACTCCCTTGCAACTGGCTATATCTCCAGCTCCTCCTCATCCACCTGGGCTCTTCCCCTGCACTTACCTTCTCCCCCTAGGCTGTCAAAATGTCACGGCAAAGAGGCAAGCCAAGGCGAGGCTTTCCCTGGAAACCACTGCGGCCTCAGTTGGTCCTCTCTCTGGCACCGACACCTTCCCCAGGATCTTTCCCTGGTTCATCCCCCTCGCACTCGTCGCAGTCTCAGTCTGAAAAAGAGCCAAGCACCCCCTCCTCCCCTCCCGCTTCCCTGCTTGAAGGGTTGGCTCTCTCCGACAGTTCATTGGGTTTTCACACAGGACCCATCTTTGACCTGGCATCTTCATCATGGCTGCCCCCTGCAGTCCCACCAAACTCACTAGACAGCGCATCTGGCCTGCCACAGAATTTCTCCACTCGCCCACCCTTAGGAGCACCACCTTTTCTCCAGGGAACTCAGTTGGGGCCACACTCCTTTTCAGACTCAGTCCCAGATTCACAATTGTAGGATAGCATTGTCATCCTCCACAGGCTGGCCTTCGAGCTTCGCTAGGGTCTGGATGACCTCAAGTTTTGACTGGAGATGCTGGACGGTAAGACCTCTGCGCTCCTCCAAATCCTCTCCACCTTCCAGGGGGCCTTCCACTCCACACCAGATGTAGCTGGGGCAGCAGAGTACACTCATGAAAGCGACTCGAGCGATGGGGGGCTTCCCACAAGAGATGGAGACTCAGGTCCGGCCATGCATGTAGACATGGACAAGGAATACACGCCCAACGAAGAAGAAACACCTGGTGAGTACGTTGCAGCAGGAATGGGCATGCATGAACCCATGGAAGTGGGAGGCACACAGCCCGACGACGGAAAGGAAGGAGGTGACTCGGGCGCCCCACACATGAGCAAATGGAATGGAGGGGGGCATTTATAGAAGAGGAGCCTTGGGACCTCGCAAACTTTGCCACCTCTCCATCTGGATGGCTAGGTTACAAGCCAAGTGTATGACCAACACAGGGGTCCACATATCACGGTTTGTCTTTTGTTGCCTCATGGAGGCTAGTATTAGGTTCGGTTTATTTCTTCTAGCTTTTAGTTTGCTATTTCTGAGCTCTGTTTACAGCTTCTGTAAGACTGATAGATATTTTGGTCCTAACACCGGTTGGGTGAACTAGTTTCCCCTTAGGGAAGTTTTACGACACTATGGCAAATTCTATAAGTCTTGTTTTTTGAAGGTTTTTTATATATAAATTCTTACTTAAAAAAATAAAATAAAAGATGCTAGCATATAGCATATTCTTTGTTGTCCTCTCAAATCAATGAATAGGATTCATTGTTCATAACTTTCTTGCATTTATGAATGCATGAGTTAACATTTTTACTTTTTCACATATACCTAATCATATTAAGAAATTACTGTAAAGCCATATGATTACCACTTTTAAATGATTAAGAAGAATTAATATCCATAAATATTTTATTGTCAGATTTACATGATTAAACCACGGGTTAATTGAAATGTTAGAATGTGAGCGGCCTCATTCCACATTTGGAGTGTGAATGGAATTCGTTTTTTATGGAGTGGGGTTTTACTTTGCGGCTGTGCTAGTTCTTATTCCTCTCATACTTTCTTTCTCAACACTGGGAATAGATAGCACCATGCAGATGTCAAGAATATTGCACATGGCTGGCCAGAGAAAACCAAACAGGATAGAATGATTATAAAAACATTCAACCCGCCGCTGGTGTCCTACGCCATGGCTCGCCTCGTTCTCCTATATGATCCCTGCACTGCTAACGCAGGTCGGTGGGCCGATTATCCACGGCCACAACCATTCTGGTTTTTTTAGCTTTAGAATGACTAAGATGGTGATTGTGGATGCTTTTGGGGCTTCACAGCCCCCGGAGAGGGCGTAATAGCCGAAAACTCAACATGACCTCTCACAGAGCAGCTAGGCACACTCAAAGTAAGACCCAGGCTTGAGGTTCTTCCGGTGATCGATCTTACGTCTTTCTACTCTGCAATCGCTTCATTGTCAATAGGAGAACCATGCTAACCATAGAGCAATGGATGCCAAAGAAAACAGAGAGCGGTCTTTGAAATTTTAAAATATTCAAATGCCCGTTTAGTGGAGTAGAGTACCCCGCGGGAGAATGCAGTGGACGGAATTCCAGATCGGATGGCAATGTATGTGGCAGCGGTTCAATACCAAAAACAAAAAGTTGAAGAGGACAAACATTAACAACCTGAAATAATTTTGAGTAATAAGACGCTGAAACATGGAATTTTCAGTAAAAGAAGAAGATTTAAATTGAAAATGCATAAAAGGTTCAGAATCTGGAAAAAGAGGAAGAGAAAAACTCACTCATACATGAAGTTGAAACCAATTTTAAAGTTGTGTTTGAATTGTCCTTTGTAATGTTTGTAAGCTTAGATGAGAATAAGACAGGCAAGCATGTTATGTATTGACATTGTATTAAATCCATTTCTCCATTAAGGGGAAGTGTTAGAGATTAATGGTGAAATGCTATACTTAAGAAATTGTTAGAAGAGATTTCTATTGTAAGCTACAATACTGTTTGAGTGGTTTCCACATTTTACAGGCTATCCTAGCCTATAAATATGTACACAATTTATCAAATAATATATAGATTGTGTGAGCTTAGTCTCACTTGTGATGTGCTCTTGTGGCCTCACTGTTATTGAGGTTGAATAATCTCAATTTGTAATTAGTCCAAGGAAAGAGGGTTAAGGTTAAATCAGAGTTTTAAGGGTTTTGGGTTGTTCAAATTGCATTTCTAATGTATAAATAGATTCAACGTACTGAAACATTTTTTGGTGGATCAGATTTAACCACTCAACTCAGATTTGAAGATCCAACAATTTCTTAACAAATTTGGAACAAAATTAAAAAGAAAAAATCGAAAAAAAAAAACCAAAACGTCGAACGTTTTTGGACTAAGACCTTTTGAAATCCTTTGTAATTTAAGTGATAATTTTTGCAAGAAAATGGAAGTGGTGAAGTGTTATGGTTGTTCCCAATTTTATACTTTGGAACTTCCATTTGTATCGATTTGCGACTCGCCTCGATTTTATCACTGAGATGGGCTATTGTTTATTTATGTGAAAGTACTCAAAGATTAGCTTACGGAGATAACCTTTCTTTCTTGATCCATAGAAAAAATTGCTGACCGTAGATTGATTTATCCTTGGCAGCTACAATATTGTTAGAGGATTTGACCTCGCGACGTTGCTCACTTCCAATGGTGCGCACATTAATACGAGAACGCCTCCTCTGCAGCTTGAATTTTGTTAAAGGTGAACTATGGAAAGATTTAAACCACGGAGACAGGCTGATGCAACTGCCTATTTCCTTATAGAATGATTGGATTGGAAGGATCGAACCCGGGATTTAGCATTGCTTGTTGTATCAGGCAAATTCGCCCAACATACTCAGAGTCGTGTCTTGAGGAAAGGCGACCTGTACTCGCTGTTCTAACTTCATTTTTGTACACTTATTGCAATGAAGATAGAAATCCAAATCATGTTAGGGCATTTATGTTGTTAGGATGAAGATTGAATCAATAGAGACACTTTCCTCGAGCGCTGATTTTGTGATTCATGCTCTTTGCATTGATATATCATGTTGGTAAGAAGAATCTGAACTCTAGGATTGGGTCGGGTCGGTTCAATGAATGCCCAATATCTGTTGGGCGAGCTTAACCTATATCTATCCAATGGAGCCGATCGACAAATATCGACTCCGTTTAATTATGTGATTTTACTAGTGTTCATTAAAAGGGTGGAACTAATCTGGTACTCTGATGAAACGCCTATCGGTGTAATTAGAACCAATTCAGGAAACTCGAAAGTTTTAAAGGAAACGATGTATACATATGGCTTTAATTTAATCCTTTGATATTTGTAACCGCCGACATATAGTGAGATTCAAGGGACATTCTAACAACGCATTTCATTGAGGAAATTCGAGGTGTGATTAAATTGTTGAAAACAAGTTTGATCGGCATTGCCATGCACTCACCAAACCATGAACAACAATAATAGATAAGTCCCTTGCTGCCTTTGTTGATTTTAATATAGCCGTTGAACCTTTTTAATATATTTTAGCTAGTCACCAAAAATTTAATGCATGTGGTTGTAATGTAAGATATTTTGCAACTTTGCTTTTTTATAAGTAGTGGAGATGTGTTCATCTTTAAACAACATAATAAAGAGAAGTAGAAGATATTTAATGGAGAAGAAAAAGAAGTGAACCTAGGACACCATTGAATGTAATTGAACTAGTTTTTCAATATAAATCATGTTTTTTTCTCACATATACAATAGTGTGTTTTGTACTATGTTTTTCCCTATTTTTTTTTCTTGGAAACTTTGTTTCTTCTCCCACACTTTGGTATTAGAGTAGATTTTAGGACGTTTTTGGCATCTATATTGTGGTTTTTTGAGAAGTGGTAACAAGTACCACAGTTTGATGGAAAAAATAATGTTGTTTGGTACATCAAGATCATTTTTTGCTTTCAACAACTGCGAGAGTTTGTTGAAAATGTCTTCCTTGATCTTGTAAACCATGTGGCATTCATTGCACTCACTCAAGTTTCGAGTAACACACCGAAGGGGAATAGGAAAAAGGATGCCAGGGCTCTTTATTTTATACAAACAACTATGGAAGACTCCATTTTCCCAAAGATTGCACCAGCTAAAAAATACAAGCAAGTATGGGAGATTTTGCAAAATGCATACCAAGGCAGCGGCAAGGTAAAACTTGTCAAGCTACAATTGTGAAGAAGAGATATTGAAAGTTTGCAAATGGAGGATTATGAGTTAGTGAATGATTTCCTTACTCGCACTATAAATTTGGTTAACCAAATTAGAACTAATAGAGACACTCTTCAAGATAAAAAAAATCATAGAAAAAACCTCGAGAAGTATTCCTGCTAGATGTGATCATATTTTTGTAGCAATAGAAGAGTCAAAGGATTTAACTCAGATGTTTCTTGATGAGCACATGGATTCCTTGCAAATCCATGAATAAAGGTTGAATAGATAAAATGCCATCTCTTATGAGAAAGATTTTAGACCTCAAGTCCCAGTTAGAGGAAGAGGTAGATCACTCAACAATAGAGGTGTTGCTAGAGGTGGTGGTAGAAAGACATGGAAGAAGAAGGAACACCAATAATTCACTTGGAAGCTTTTCAAAAAGGTATGGAAAATAAAATGTCCAATGTCATTACTGTAAAAAGATCGGACATTATACCTCTGAATGTAGAAAAAAAACAATATGATATGTATTAGCAAAATACAAATTTCATTAAGAGGGAAGAAACCAAAGGTGAGAATAAAGAAAATCTATTTATCATTTGCAATGTAGTAGAAGAAAGTAATAAGGATGCTTAGTACTTAGATAGTGGTTGTAGCAACCACATGATTGGAAAAAAAGAAGTGTTTTCTAGCATTGATGAATCAGTGAAATCTGAGGTGAGAATGGGAAATGATGAAAAAGTATCATTTATAGGTAAATGATGCATCTTCATCACCAAACAAGGTGACATTAAACAAATCTAAGATGTGTACTATGTCCTTGATTTAAAACATAACCTCATTAGTGTTGAACAATTAGTTCAAAAGGGATATAGGGTTATGTTTGAGAATGCATTTTTTTTATAGAAATGGAAGTGATAGTCAAATTACAATAGTGAATATGACAAATACAATAATGTTTCCTTTAACCATGAAGAATGAATTTTCTGTTGTATTCAAAATTGATACATGAGATATTGGGGCAGCAATACCTCCTATGGAGTTATCAAATGGCACACAAGGTATCACCACAATGATACCTCAAAGAATTGGCATTCAACATGGAACACAAGGTGTCACCCAAGTGACACCTCCATAAACAAGTTCCCAAGTTGTCCCCGAGGAAACTCCTCCAACAAGAAATCCTAGCACAAAAGGAAGAACCAATCCATCATCCTCAAGGTATCAAGGAAACAATAGCTCAAGAAAAACAAGAATTTTGAAGGAAATATATGAGACCTCCATGTATGAAGATGATTATAATGAATTGGTGAATTTTTCTTTATTTTATGAATTTGAACCTATTTATTTTGAGGATGCAGTAAAAGAAATAAAATGGTGTAATGTCATGGATGAAGAAATGCAAGCAGGTAAGAAAAATGAGACATGGGAGCTAGTTAACCTTCCAGTAGGAAAACAATTTATTGGTGTGAAGTAAGTTTATAAAACCAAGAATGATGTAGAAGGAAGAATTGAAAGACAGAAAGCATGGCTTGTGGTCAAAGGGTATAAACAACAACATGGAAGAGATTATATTGAAACCTTTGCTCGTATAGCAAGGATGGACACAGTAAGAGTTGTCTCGGCAATAGCAACTCAAGACAAATGGAAATTCCATCAGATGGATGTAAAATCAACATTTCTCAATGCAGTATTAAAAAAATAAATATATGTTGAACAATCCCTATCTTTTGAAACTCCAGGACTTGAGAAGAAAGTGTAGAAGTTGAAGAAAGCATTGTATGGGCTCACGAAAATGCCCAAGGCTTGGTATAGCTACGTTGACTCATACTTGTTGAGCAATGGTTTTAGTAAAAACAATAGTGAACTAACACTTTAAATCAAAGTGAGCAATCAAGGTGAAATTTTAATTATTTTCTTATATGTAGATGATTTCATTTTTATAGGAAATATCAATTTGTCTAGAGAAGGATTTAGAACAACAATGAAGAAATAATTTGAAATGATAGATATGAGATTATTGAGATACTTTCTTGGTATTGAGGTTAAACAAACGAATGAATGTATCTTCATATCTCAAACCCAGTATGCAAGGGATATCTTCAAGATATTTTGGATGTTGAATAGCAAGCCGACGCTAGTAGCAACAAGTTTGAATCTAAGCAAAGGTGATTGCACCAACAATGTGGATCCAACATTTTATAAAAGTATGGTTAAAAGTATTACACATATCTAACAACAACAAGACATGATATCATGTATACATTCACTCTAATCTCTAGGTTTATGGAGACTCCATAGAAAACACATTTGCAAGTAGGAAAGATAATTTTAAGGTATGTGAATGGTATCAAAACCAATGGAATCTTGTATGTTACAACAAATAACTTTGAGTTAGTTGGGTACAGTGACACTGATTGGGGAGGAAATATAGATGATCGAATGAGAACATCTAGATATGTGTTCCCAAAACCTATTTCATGGGCTTCAAAGAAACAACCCATTGTGTCACTTTCCACAACAAAAGAGGAGCATGTGGTAGCAAATAGAACAAGTTGTCAAGTTGTATGGTTAAGAAGGATACTATTATATTTGAATAAGGAGTAAGAGGGAACACCAATCTTGTGCGATAATCAATTCTCTATAGCTCTATCAAAGAATCCAGTATTTCATAGATGCAACAAACACATAGCCACAAGGTACCATTTCAAAATAGAATTGGTTGAGTGTAGACATACTCATAAAAGCATTCCAGAAGGAGAATTTTGAGCAACTAAGAGAAGATGTGGGACTCATCGACCTCACAGAGACTTGAATAATACCTCAACTATCACTTCATCTTGCAATCCTAAAGTTTCTTTGCAACTATACTTCAAGGGATATTATCAGTTTAGGGAAGTCAAGCTAATATATTTTATCTAGTCACCAAAAAGTTAATACATGTGGTTGTAGTGTGTAAGATATTTTACAACTCTGTATTTAATAAGTAGTGGAGTTGTGTTCATCTTTAAACAACACAAAAGAAGTAAAATATATCTAGTGAAAAATAAGAAGTGAATATACAACGACACTGAATGTAATTGAACTCTATGTTCAATATAAATCTGCTTTTTTCTCACATATGAAACAATCCCACATAAATTTACCATGAAGTTGCACAAGATCCTTGAAATTTTACATTTTCCAATTTGCATTACGATAAGGAGAGGCTATGCATACACTAACTTAGGAGAACACAAATATTGGTATTGGTCTATGTATTAAGGAGAGGCTATGCATATACTAACTTAGGAGAGCACAAATATTGGCATTGGTCTATGTATTACCTGGATATGCTGTTGGGAACACCATGATCAGTAAGCCCACCAGACTTGGATAGGTCACTAATGTTAGGGTACAATAACGTGTAAGGTACTTGATGAGGCCCATGTCTGTTCTTCAGATTCGGATTATTATTTCTGGCTATAACATTCTTCTCCACTTGCACTAACCTCGATGAAAATCGGTTGAACGCTTCAACAATTCCATTGCCATTGGCCCAGTCTGGCGTCGATCCATGTAATTTTCCCAAGTATACTTCCTTGTGACCATGTTGTGTCAACTTCTTCAAAAACGCATGCATGGCTTGGGGGGTTTCGATCGGAGCAGGCACAGTTTTAAGGACATATGCCTCTATATCATTCAGCATTTCAGAGTATTCTTCGGAACCTTTTTCTGCAATAAGGAGTCTGCTCATGGTGGGACGATTGGAACCTTGGGAAGAATTCACGGTTGCGTGGGGACCCGATGCAAGCCAGATGATAGTGGTGAGTGCCTCAATAAATTCCTCTTTTGTCTCCATTTTGAATCATCTGCTTGGATCATCCTTGAGATCTCCATGCCCAATGTTAACGATCTCATTCCACCAAGCTTGCAATTCTTGGTCTCTTTTGATCGAGGCATCGTTCTTGTAATACAGAGACAAGAAGTCCGAAACCCATTCTTTCACAGTAAACCATATTTCCAGGCCATCTACTGCATACGGGTAGTCTTCGATCACAAGCCTCATCCCCTCCCCAAATAAGGGTAAAGCCATTCCCCTTCACGACATAACGTTCATACGTAAATAGCACATTATGTAATTGTCTGAAAAAATCGTGCAACTAATGTTCTACTCCTTGAAGACTTGAAAACTTACCTTTTAAGAAGATCGGTGGGTAATCCTTGCTTGTTAAATCTCCATTCTTTATACATCTTAGATGTCATCTAGGTAAAATATTTGCTCGTAGTATGTGTTAAGGGAAATATCTAATTACATCTTTAACTAGTTAATTAGTTAGTTTATCGTTATAGGAGTTGGTAAGTAACTTAATAACCATATTGTGTAACTATACATGTTCATATTAATAGAATACACATCAATAGTGTAGTTTATTACATCAATTATGTTTCTTCTTTTATTATTGTTTTTATGATATCAGAACAAGTCACATCAATAATGTAGTGTGTTACATCAATTATGTTTCTTCTTTTATTATTGTTTTCATAGCATCAGAGCGGATCTGGGCCTCACTCCATCACTGGAGGGCCCAGAGACCCACAGTTACGAAATTATCTCCTTTGAGAGAAGAGGATTTGATTGCGAGTGACGCACAAGTGAAAACTTACCACCGTCACCGTACGAAGAAAAAAAATCGTTAATGTGTGAGGAGCCGCGAAGAACCAGCTGTAAGAATCGAAGAGGAGCCCGCAAAGATCTAAATGTAAGAATCGTTGAGGAGTCGCAAAGACCGAGCTGTAAGAATCGTTAATTCTGCATCCGTAAACCTGAATAAGTTTTATATATAGGTTGGAGAAATTAGAAAAATATAGGTTGGAGAAATTAGTAATGTTTATTTATTTTTAAGAGAAGCGGTGGATAAATTTTCAAGAGGCACTGAAAGGTGGACATAGTAATATTGGCATTTGGCATCCATAAAGAAATAACGTGAGTAAAGTTAAAAAATAAGAAAATTGTTGACAGAAGATTTATTTTGAAGGGAAAGTGAAGTTATTTGAAGAGAAAAGAATTCTATGTTATAAAAAGTGAGCAGTAAGATTTATTTAGTAGTTTGGCGGCAATTTAACCCTTACAGTGTAGCAAGTGGAGAGAAATGAGACAGAACGAGTTTGTTGTTACCTGGCCAGCAACAACTCATATTTTATCTAAAAATTGAGAATATGTTAACGGAGGGTTTATGAGAATATGAAAATGTTTTTTTTTTAATATTTAAGTTTTTTCATATAATGTGTAAGGTATTAGTCTAGTTCACTCAAGACCAATGTAGTTATTTTGTTAGAATTAGCTACTCTAACAAATAACAGGAGAATAAGGTAGGCAAATTCAAGAGAAAAAAGATGTATAGATGAAGAAGAGTCGTCATGGATCAAATAGTCGTCATGGAGAAAAAAGATGTATAGATGAAGAAGTCGCAAGACAAGATTATTTCCTCTTCTATTGTTAAAGAGAAAGAATCATTATTGCCTCTTCTATTGTTGACCATTTTATGGACAACTTTTCGCATTATTGAGCAGTGAAAACAAGAAAGTGGCAAAGAAGAAAGATGGGCAGAGACATGGCAACAAAATATAACTAAATTTTTTGTTTTTTCATTCATCAACAAATACATAAGAAATGAATTGTTGTAATTTGAGGGGTGCATGTTCCGACACCCCAGTTGTACCCGACACCCCAGTAGACACTCCAGTAAGTTTTTTGGTTCTATCTGTAAGAAGCTGTGAGCTTTTCTATAGACAAGTTTTGCTTTCCATGTTCAATAAGCCCTGATTGAATCAGGCCTACATAGGTCAATATGTGACCATGTAGCATGTATCCTTGGTTTCAAGTAGCATGAAGCACTGGCCATGATACATCACAACTATCCCTGGTTTCGAGTAGATTGAGGCGCTGGCTAGAAGGAATGTGGTATTAAGTCCACTTTGGTAAATGAATGTGGTATGAAGTCCACTTTGGTAGATACAAGGGTGTCTACTCATAACTTTGGTAAAGGAATGTGGTATGAAATCCACTTTGGTAAAGGAATGTGGTATGAAGTCCACTTTGGTAGATACAAGGGTGTCTAATGGTATGCTAACTTGATGATTGTATAGGAGAATTTGAATCTTCGATTAACAGGGGAAATGTGAGATATTAATTTGAGAGGACCAAGTTTTGTTTTAGGGGGAGTGTGAAGTCTATTGTCTATTGCATTATTGCATTGGACACTGGTGATAGACATTATTACATTGGACGTTGGTGATAGTGATAGTTTTTCCTGGATGTAATTAAGAGGGAGTGTTAAGAAAAATACTTAATTACATCCTTAACTAGTTAGTTAGTTAGTTTACCGTTATAAGAGTTGGTAAGTAACTCCTCTCGCGTATTTTAAGTTGTGACTGGTAGTTTGATTGATGTGCATTGTATTAAAATAATGAGGTATCAATAATTTGTATAGCGGGTGCATTGTACTCAGTTGTTTGTGAGTAGCGATAATGAAGGGTTCCATAGTTGCATGAGTGGTAATGACTCATCATTTGATGGTAACAGGAATCATTAACAATGACATGAGCTTTTGCCAATCGCCATAACGCTTCTTGTTCTGTTCCATCCTCCGCAGAAGTGTAAACGTTTCTAACAGCTTTGAGATCAGCAGTGGGAGGCAAACATAATTCAATGGCGACGGGCTTGAGCACTCCGTCGTTGGAGAGGAAGAAAACTGTGCGACTGGCATATGTTTTAATCTCGTCTGATTGCTCATTGATCCGTTCGGCATACAGCATATATACATCATAGTAGTCCAGAATAAAGAGCCTCTTTGAGGCAACGGCCTGTATCAATTTGACTGATTTTAA
>SNQJ01S0001616.1:20961-68926 GCA_010110895.2 Picea sitchensis
TTCCCTAAAATGAAGTTGCTAATTTAGTTCATTTTAGAAGGTTCTTAATTGCAGATTCCTTACTATGTTGACCTCGCTTTTTACCATAAGTTCCCCTCTTTCCCTTATTATGTTTCCCCCTATTCCTTAGTTTCCTAATTTTTTTTATTCCCTTCTTCCCCCTTTTTATTAGAGCCACAATGGGAGTTGTGCCATTCAATCTTTTCCTTTTATTATTTATTTAATATCTTTTTATACTTTCACAAGTTAAGAATTAATTTCTTCCTTGCAATTTTTTTAAATCCACTAGTTTTAATTAAATTCTTACTCTCTTCATTTTACTCCAAAATTTTTATGAAGACTAAGACTATTGCTTAAGTGGGTTTTAGTTTAAATTTTTATTTTTATTTTTATAGGGTCTTTTTCTTAAGGTTAGACAAAAATTTTACCCTAGAGAAGTTTTAGACTTAGGACTTAGAGTCTGAACTGGGTGACATTTAATTAGGGAAGTTGGCTAAGAATTTCTTAATGTGTTAAATGTCTTAGGGCCATCTAGGTTTGTTCCTTCATCAACATCAATGCGACGTGCCCTTCAGGATGCACCACGTGCTCCAAGGGTGCCACTCGCCTCGTTCGTTTCTTTTGCGCGACATGCCCTTTAGGATGCACCACGTGCTCCAAGGATGCCACTCGCCTCTTTTGTTTCTTTTGCGTGACGTGCCCTTCAGGATGCACCACATGCTCCAAGGGTGCCACTCGCCAACTTGACTGATTGGTAGACATCAATAACCCCTGGAGTCAACACTCCACCAGGTGAACTTGTGGGAGACTAAGGGATCTAAGGAATAAGGCCCCTGCCTTATTGCGCACCCCTTAGAATCATCGTGAGCGACTGTCACAGTCTGCCCTCACGGAATCGTGGATCCTCTTGAACTAGGTAATCATTAACCTACAGTTCGAACCACGATGGGAGTGCTAGTAGGTTGTGGCAGGGCTGCTGTCCACACCTCTCCCTCAACCTCTCTGGAAATCGTGTGTGGCCCCTTTACTCCATATGTGATTCTGGTCGGCAAGCTATCGTTAGCCTACATCATCAACAATCATGTCAGAAGATGTCCACATCATATCATCAAATCAAATGTAATAGCGCAGTAAATAAATCAACCCAAATAGCACACTCCCTGACTCAATCTGGAGTCCAAGGGTTCCATCGATGCCTTTGCATCCTCAAGGTCCAAAACCCTCCACACTCAATAAAACTGAGTCAATAGCACCTGTCTATGTCAATGCAGTAAACATCATGTCATCAATCTTAATGCATCATAATTAAGGACAAATGGTTTAATATCATAAAAGTTAGGATCACTTGTGAGCAAGTGTCCTCAAAGAATAAGTTTTATCAGTGCGCCATAGTGGGATGTTACATACACCCTCTCTTGGTCTAAACTTTGTCCTAAAGTTTCATAGTATAAATGCCGAAATAAAATTATCACAGTATCATAAGTCTATCTATCAAACAGAAATGGAAACTGCTGGCGCATATCATATGCATCCTCCCAGGGTGTCGAGTGCAGACTATAACTGTCCCACTGGACCTTGACCTAATCTACCATTCGACGTCGTAATTATCAAACCCGATGATCTAAGATGCGGACTGGCTCAGCCGTGAGTGCTCCCTCATCCGATACCTACAAGGAACTCATGTCAATCACATGTGTAGGATCACTGATATAGTGTCTCAAAACAGATACATGAAAAACATCGTGCATACGCCTCAAAGAATCAGGCAAGGCTAGTCGATATGCCACGGGCCCCTTTCTCTCCACAATTTTGAAAGGTCCCACGAACCTAGGAGAGAATTTAGCTCCCTTTCCAAACTTGATCGAAATCTTATGCAGTTTAACCCGCAAGAAGACTCGATCGCCGACCTCATAACTATGGTCGACTCGATGTGCATCGGCATAACTCTTCTGTCGATCCTGCACTTCTTTAATCCTTTGTCTTATGGTTTGCATTTGCTCTTCCATTTCTTGGATCGCTTCTGGTCCCACCAGGACCCTATCCTCAAGCCGATCCCAACTCAAGGGAGTCTGACATGGTTTCCCGTAAAGAAACTCGAAAGGCACCATCTTAATGGTGCTCTGGTAACTATTGTTGTAAGCGAACTCTACTAGTGGCAAGAATTCTTCCCAACACTTTTGTTGGTCCATCACGTACATGCGCAACATGTCTTCCAAGGTTTGGTTCATTCATTCAGTCTGTCTGTTAGTGTCTGGGTGATACGCAGTACTAAAGTTAAGTTGGGTTCCCAAGGCCTCTTGGAAACTCATCCAAAATCGTCCAGTAAACACTGATCCTCGATCGGATATAATCCTCTTAGGCACACCATGTAGCCTCACAATCTCACTGATGAAAACTATAGCTATGTTAGGTGCCTGATATGTCGTACGCACAGGAATAAAGTGAGCACTCTTCGTCAGAGTGTCTACTACCACAAAAATCGAGTCGTGTCTCCTTACCATCAGTGGCAATCCAACAATAAAATCCATCGAATTAACTTCCCATTTCGATTCTGGAATGGCATGTGGTTGTAGTAATCCTGCTGGATGTCTATGTTCAGCCTTTACCTGCTCACACTCCAGACACCTGGCCACATAGTTAACTATGTCGGCCTTCATTCCCTTCCAGAAGAATAAGGGCTTAAGGTCTGCCCTCATCTTTGTGACTCCCGGGTGAGCCATGTAAACCACTTTATGAGCCTCACTCAGGATCAACATCCTCAACTCGTCGTTTGGCGGTACGTAAATCTGACCTTTAAACCTTAACAACCCATCGCTATCAAATGAATATCCCTCATATCGTGGTACCATCATTGTGTTTTGTCCGATAAAACCCTCGACCTCCTTGTACCAATCATCGTCATGCTGTAGAGTGAGAATCTTCTCACGTAGATTCGTCTGAAGAGGCAACACTAGAAATATGCGAGGTCTCCGACTCAAATCATCCGCCACTCGGTTCACCATTCCCTTTATGTAAGTAATCTCAAAGTCACACTCGCTAAGCAATTCCGACCAACGTCATTGTCACGCGTTCAGGTCACTTTGCATAAAAATGTGTTGTAGTCCACAATGATCAGTCTTTAGTTCAAATTTTCTTCCAACAAGGTAGTGTCTCCAAACCTTCAAGGCATATACGATGGGCAATAACTCCAAATCATGCATCACATAGTTCTCCTCATGCCTTCTTAGTTTCCTCGAAATGAAAGCGATCACTCGTCCGTCTTGCATCAAGACTCCGCCTAAACCTTCCTTGGATGCGTCAGTGCATACCAAGAAGTCCGCATCCATGTCGGGGACCTTTAGTATCGGTGCTATTGTCAACAAATCTTTAAGCCTCCCAAATGCTTCCACGCATTTCTCGGTCCAAACAAACTTCTTATTTTTCTTCTACAATTTTGTGATCGGATTTCCTATCTTCGAAAATCCCTCAACAAACCGTCGATAGTATCCTGCTAGACCCATAAAGCTACGCACTTCGGTGACATTTGTCAGCGTAGGCCATTCCATAATATCCTCAACCTTGGCTGGATCCACGACGATGCCTTCGTCGGAGATGACATGCCCTAAGTAGTGAATCCTCGATTGATAAAAAGAGCATTTGGAAAACTTCCCATACAATTTGTGCTCTCATAGACACTGTAGTACCAAGCACAAGTGCTCATCATGCTCCTCCGTCGTCCGAGAGTAGATCAAAATATCGTTAATGAATACTTGGACGAACTTGTCCAAGTACTCGCAGAACACCCCGTTCATCAAACTCATAAATACCCCTGGGGCGTTTGTCAGTCCAAACGGTAAAATAATAAACTCGTAGTGTCCAAATATCATCTTAAAGGCGGTCTTAGGGATGTCATCCTCCTTGATCCGTAAATGGTGATACCCTGATCGCAAATCGATATTGGAGAACGCCATCGCACCCTTCATTTGATCGAACAGATCATCAATTCTCGTCAAGGGATACTGATTCTTGATCGTAGCCTTATTCAGTTGACAGTAGTCAATGTAAAGCCTCCACGATCTGTCCTTCTTCCGAATGAAAATAACAGGTGCACCCCACGGTGACACACTAGGACGTATCAGTCCCAGGTCCAGCAATTCCTTTAGTTGCATTTTAAACTCTTGCAACTCCAGGGTCGACATCCGATAAGGCATTCTTGCTATCGATTCGGTCCTGGGTTTCAGGTGTATGGTAAACTCCAATTCCCTTTCCGGTGGCATCCCAGGTAACTCCTCTGGGAATACATCCGCAAACTCCTTCACCACCGGAGGGTGTTCTAGACCTTTCGCTACTCCCTTTTCGTTTAGCGCAAGGATCGCATAAAGCTTGCACACCTTGCACATACTCTTCCGTAATTGTAAGGAAGAGATGAACCTCAGAGAAACTCCCTGGTTTTGTCCTACAATCACACGTCTTTGTCCTTCATCATCAACCAAGATCAACCGTTTCGTCTTGTAGTTGAGTATCGCCTCATACGATTCCAACCAATCCATACCAATCACGACGTCATAAGATCCTAAGATTGTGACGTACAAGTTGGTCCTCGTGACAAACTCTCTTAGGTTAAGGGCACATCCTGTAACCTTTCCTCCAACCTTTTGTTTGGCTCCCGAAGCCATCTCTACGAAGATAAACTCATCCTGTTCGACTGTCTTTACCTTAATCCTTTTTAGCACTGCACCAGAAATGAAACTCTCAGTAGCACTGGGATCTATCACAACACTAAGGTTCTAGTCAACGATGGTACCTGTCGTCTCGAGCATAGTCGACTGGTGCTCTACCTGGCGGTTATTCACCACTGCATGAATCTGATGGGCCTTGCCCATATCTCCCACTGTAGTGGGTCCGACTTATCCGGACACTCTGGTCCTCTCCACAGGACAGTCGCGCTGGTAGTGTGGATTCCCACACATCCAACACCCCTTCTTGGGTCCAGTAGTCCTGGTACCCGAAGTAGAAGATGATGACCCACTGGCCTGGAAACCTGGTCTATTCTGCTGAATAGGCCTAAACTGTTGCTGCTGCAAGTGACGCTACTGTTGGTGTTGTGGTCCCTGATAAGGTGTCTGCTGCTGAGGCAGCGGTCAACGGGGTGTACTGAAAGTGGAACCCCTCTAGAAGCCACGATATCCCGGTGTATTTCTCGTTGGTGTCCAGTGCTGCGATGTTCCAGATGAACCCTACCCTGTTGGTCTCGCTGGAGTTCTAGTCTGACCCCCACTGATAAGCTCCTCCTCTGCTATGAGGGCCTTTTGGATGACATCGTGCAAGGTTTGAGGCATCAAAATCCTAACCTTGGCGCGCAGGCTTCCGCTAAGGTCGAACATGAACCGATTGACCTTAAGCTTATTTGTGTTAAGGTGCAGAGCATACCAGAGTAGCTCCATAAAATGTGCCTCGTACTCGGGCACCATACGACCTCCCTGTCGTAATGCGTGGAACTCGTTGAGATGACGCTCAATGAATTCCTCAGAAAGGTACCTCTCTCGGAACCGTTCCTTGAACAGTTCCCATGACATGTCTTCGATGGCCATGTTCAGTTGCGGTAGGAGCATCTTCCACCATAGAAGAGCACTCCCCTTCAGTTGAAAGACCGCCATGCGGACCTTCATGTTGGAGGTATAATCAAGAAGTGCGAAGCACATCGCCATATTCTCCAACCATGCCTCGGCGACGGCGCCATCTGGGGCACCAAAGAACTCAAAAAATTTAACCTTCTCGAGTTCACAGTGAATGCTACCAGTAATGGCCGGTGCGCGCGACGGAACCTCAGGGGGTGCTAGCGCCCTGGCCTCATCTATATCCAAGCGGCTGATCAATGCCTCGGACATGCGCTTAAAATATCTCATCATCCCGACCACATCGCCAACTGCTATCTACTCCTGTCCGAGAACCTGTTCGCCTCCCTGGGGGTTAGACCCCTCAGGCGTGGATGCTACTGGAGGCATCACACCTCCTCCCCTAGTACCCCGTCATCTGCCTCCACGGTGTCCTCTAACCATGATTACCTGCATGCACACAATCAACTCGATCAGCAACAACATAATCAAATAAAATCATGTCACGAAAGCCGTAGTGAATCCCAAGTTGCAGGTCGAACCGACTCTGATACCATATGTAACGAGCCTCCTCGTTATGGTGATAACCACTTATAAGAAGTAATGAATTTATTTATTTATTTATTTTTAAAAGTGTGTGCGCGCATGTACAAGGGAAACAAACACATTCGACCTTCCATCTCCACCTGACGATGAACAAGACGCAAACCACGACGAACACAACAAGACGACATAAGACGCACAACAAGTAATTGCATGCATTTAACGACGATCAATCGACAATAAGTAATACTGACTACCTATCCATCCTACCCTGCAATGGTTAGGACCTCCAAGACACATAAGAAACCCTCAAGCCCAGGTTCCCATCGATTTTAACCATTTAAGGTCTCAGGGCTGGCGACTGTTCTGAGGAACATGGAGGTATCTACTTCCCGCCCGACACAAGCAGACCGAGCACAAAAGGTTACAACCCAGTACAACATTACTTAAACAAGGGACTACAATCTATAAGAGTCTTAAATCCATTCCATTGTGCAACCTTAGATCATAAATCATCATCCAGTTACCCTCTAAAACAACATTCAAGGGACCCTTTTGTACAGGTCTAAACTTCGACAGGTTTAACATTGACAAGATAATTATTCCTTAATTATAATCATGAATAGAATGAATAGTTATAATTGTCATTAACGCAATAGTTAACATTTCATCTTTAATCATAGATCAATAATTAACGACATATCCTAAAATCATCGACGCAACATTGTAAGGTTTACATCAACATTCATTCAATGAACTAAACTTATAATTCGATAGACAATAATTATGAACTGATAATGGTCTCATCAACGCAATGATAATAAATCCCTAATTAACGCAATAATCAAATCTTTTATTGCAAGCATAAAAATTAACATTAACACTAACTCCATGATCTAAATTATAATTGATAGCCAGTAATCGTGAATCAATAATTAACGCAACATCCAAACAAAGTATTGATTTCATGGCGCCAACAAATGTAACTTAATTCAACATGCATCACCTCTTTTCATGGTGCCTCTTAATTATTAATTCCCTTCAAGGGACATGGACACACCATCATAACGTCAATTGTAGATATGCAAAATTATGGAATAATTAAAGCTTGAAAATAAATTTTATGCTTAAGAGCCTCCCCAATTTGTTGTAATTACCATAAACATTTTATCATGAATACTATCTATAAATAATTATCCTCTCTATCTACACTTAAATTCCTTTTATTCCGTCGGTTATAATTATAAGGAAGGTTCTTTGTCAACTATTATGAGTGTACCCTCCAGTATTGACAGGTATGGACCTTTGTTAATACAAGTTTTCATCCAAGCACATACCTAAGTTAGTGTGAATTTAAGGATAAAGGAAAGGGCATTGCTCCACACAACATTAATCACAACCATAATGACATGACCATAAAATAACCATGTCATTCTTTTTATCTTACAACACATGGCAATTAAGATAACAAGGACTTTTCATTTTAATTGTTTATCAATAAAAACGAAACTGCAAATAGATTATCATAAGACCACCATATCATTATATTTATCTTAAGATAACAATGCAATTAAAATAGCCAGGACTTAACATTACATTGGTTATAAAAAAACAATGAAATTCTATAACACTTCCATAAAATAAGATATTCTTACTTTGGATATTACGGTGATATTGCAATTAAATATCAATGACCTTACCTTTCCTATGATATCAATCACTAACTTTACGTTTTACTTTATAGCAAAAAATTTCATTTACATAATCAACAATACATTACAGTCACAACCATTTACACCCTTCCATCTCGTTTAAGTTATTAATAACCACCAAACTATCGGCTATGAATTCCTGTCAGAAACCCAACCCGCAACTGATGCGAGCATGTCAGAAATCGTGCATCCAGTTGCAACCATCAATGATAGTGGTCAGAGTGTAGCTATCAGGTCACTACCAACCATTGATTGCGGGAAAAATCAAAGATCCGTAGCCCCACGAAAGCTAAACCAAGTCGCAGGTATGCTAACCCCGGCACCCAAAACTAAACTGCTACCACTTATTAAACAAGAAGTGGTCTCAAGGCCCTCATCACAAGAAAATAGTTCAACATTTAGTGACGTGGCAAAAAACAATAATAACTGGGCCATCTATTGTTTAAATCCCACGTCCATGTTCAGACAGAGCACAAAATCTAAACCGCATCTGTCCCAACACGAATCAGACGTATGCAGCATCCCGAGAATCAATGTATAAAGACTACCCGTTTTAATCAATGGAGAAGAAAAAAAAATGCGCAGAGGTAATGATGCAAGAATCTACGCAGACATATTACTTTCTATAAAAAATTTAACTTATCTACCCCACCAGAAGTTGCGTTTCATAGGGGTAGGTGACACTGAGGTCAACAGAGGAATTTTTTTTATGATGGCATGGCTGGGGTCCCAACAAAACATACTTTAAAAATAAATAAATAAATAAAACGCATTCCCAAGGTCTAAGCGCGTAGGTCGAACTGTGAAGAATGTCGGACATAAATTTATCCCACCAACACATAGTGCATTCGCAGGGGTGTGAGTTGTGGCTATGTGAGTATTTTGCAGCCAAGATAGAGGCACGAATTGGCAAAAAATACAGCCATACAGCCGTACCCAAAAATCAATTCACTAAAGCAATAATGACACAGTCATTGTATAAGCATGAAAATGCTGAGGAAGAGTTCATACAGCCAAAAACGCAATACAACAGCGGGGGTAAAACAAAAATTTCCCAGTTAGGCACATCAGTTAAGGATAAAATTGTTGGTTAAATTATCATACAAACCCCGAAAGAGGAATAATAATATCCAAGGCTTCTATCAGAAATTCCCATGATATCTAACGATCAATAAGCTATCAAATACGCGACCGTTCTGTTGTTAGATTGTTCTAAATATCTGCTGTTTAAATGCTGTCTCTTTCAGTCCTAGTTCTAATCAGCCTGGATGTTAGTTAGGCAGGGAATTTGTGTATCATGGCAGAAGGAAAAATAATAAACGCCCAGAAATAAATATATGGCCAGCACCTGAATCATAACCCATCAAGACGCAGTAAATAGGATGCCAAGAGGTCTCTCGGAAAAAGGCGCAGAGACAATCAATTAATCGCAGAGGATAATTTCTATGCATGCATAAAACTCAGTCAAGAAGGTAATAACGCAGGAAGGAGGTAATACATCACCAAGCTAGTTCCTCTAGCAAATATATAACAAGCAGTGATAAACTTAACCATCGATTTGAACGCAAAATTAAGAACTTTTCCATCAATAAAATTTCAAGGTCATGAGACAAGACAACAACTACCTACTCAATACACCTACAGATCCTAATCATACATCCTAACAACATCCTATGAATCAACAAAAATGTGTACCGTTGCCTGTTCGATTGCTTTGTGTGTCATCTGCGCGCTTCGTGCTGCTCCCACTCGCCGACCGTCGAGACCTCACTAGTACCTCCCAGCCAATTGCTAGGGGTACTCTGCTTCCCCCTTATCCCCCCGAGCCACAAAGGGGCTACACACTATCCATATCGTACGTCTAGATCCCATCTCGCCTCTCAAGGCCGACCTACCGCTCCTATCTGAGATGGGATGTCCCAACTCCTCACAAGTAATGAGTCAAGTCACAAATCCGACAGCGTAACGTTACACTAACAGCCGATCCCTTTCTTCCTCATCTTCCCTTTCTTTTATAGAGTTTTTAGAAACTCCAACTTTCCCTAAATCACATTTAAATTAAGTTTTAATAAAAATATTCTAAATATTCTCCTTCTCACAAGTGTCGTCCATCCCCCTCTTTTCTCCAATAATTATTTTCTTTAAATTTATTAATTTTCTCAATTCCCTCACCCACCTAGAGTTGCTCCTAAATTTACTCCTGGGTGTTCCTAGATTCCCATTCAGGTTTAAATACTTTCCCTAAAATGAAGTTGCTAATTTAGTTCATTTTAGAAGGTTCTTAATTGCAGATTCCTTACTATGTTGACCTCGCTTTTTACCATAAGTTTCCCTCTTTCCCTTATTGTGTTTCCCCCTATTCCTTAGTTTCCTAATTTTTATTATTCCCTTCTTTCCCCTTTTTATTAGAGCCACAATGGTAGCTGCGCCATTCAATCTTTTCCTTCTATTATTTATTTAATATCCTTTTATACTTTCACAAGTTAAGAATTAATTTCTTCCTTGCAATTTTTTTAAATCCACTAGTTTTAATTAAATTCTTACTCTCTACATTTTACTCCAAAATTTTTATGAAGACTAAGACTATTACTTAAGTGCGTTTTAGTTTAAATATTTATTTTTATTTTTATAGGGTCTTTTTCTTAAGGTTAGACAAAAAATTTACCCTAGAGAAGTTTTAGACTTAGGACTTAGAGTCTGAACTAGGCGACATTTAATTAGGGAAGTTGGTTAAGAATTTCCTAATGTGTTAAATATCTTAGGGCCATCTATTTTTGTTCATTCATCAACATCAATGCGGCGTGCCCTTCAGGACGCACCACGTGCTCCAAGGGTGTCACTCACCTCGTTCGTTTCTTTTGCGCGACGTGCCCTTCAGGATGCACCACGTGCTCCAAGGGTGTCACTCGCCTCTTGTGTTTCTTTTGCGTGACGTGCCCTTCAGGATGCACCACGTGCTCAAAGGGTGCCACTCGCCAACTTGACTGATTGGTAGACATCAATAACCCCTGGAGTCAACACTCCGCCAGGTGAACTTGTGGGAGACTAAGGGCTCTAAGGAATAATGCCCCTGCCTTATTGCGCGCCCCTTAGAATCATCATGAGCGACTATCACAGTCTTCCCTCACAACATCGTGGATCCTCTCGAACTAGGTAATCGTTAACCTACAGTTCGAGCCACGGCGGGAGTGCTAGTAGGCTGTGACAGGGCTGCTTTCCACACCTCTCCCTCAACCTCTCTGGAAATCGTGTGTGGCCCCTTTACTCCATATGTGAGTCTGGTCAGCAAGCTATCGTCAGCCTGCATCATCAACAATCATGTCAGAACATGTCCACATCATATCATCAAATCAAATATAATAGCGCAGTAAATAAATCAACCCAAATAGCACACTCCCTGACTCAATTCGGAGTCCAAGGGTTCCATCGATGCCTCTGCATCATCAAGGTCCAAAACCCTGCACACTCAATAAAACTGAGTCAATAGCACCTGTCTATGTCAATGCAGTAAACATCATGCCATCAATCATAACGAATCATAATTAAGGACAAATGGTTTAATATCATAAAAGTCTGGATCACTTGCGAGCAAGTGTCCTCAAAGAATAAGTTTTCTTAGTGCGCCAGAGTGGGATGCTACATTGTTGGTCAAGGGCACATGACATGTTGAGATAAGGAAACAAATATTATATATACAATATGCCTCTCATATATTGTGTAATGATATTTCCTTGATTAATAAAATAGTGTGTCTAAGGACACTTGGTGAAATTAAGATGGTATTAGAGCCATGAAAATGAGATGGCCATCATGATGATATAATCATGGTGATGAGAAAGATATGGTACTAAGTCGTTGAAGAAGAAGACTCCAAAGATTAAGCCTGGATTTCTTCGTTAACCAAATAAATATCTTCAAAGAGTTATTTCTTTTATTATTTATTGGGAAAAGGGGTTTTCAATTATGAAATATTGATCATTATTTTTAGACCCTATTATTTGAATTTTAAATCTACTTTCACAAACATTTTGTCAAAAACATTTATGAGATCTATTGGTATCAACGCCTAGATCTATTTTTTTAATTCTCTAAAACCAAGTGGAGATAGTTGAATGGTAGTATCATTTTGCTAATATCATTTTTGAAAAAAAACTCATTATTTGAATTTAAGTGGACATTTTTATCATATCACCAAAGAATGAATTTAGTTTAAGGGGGAATTATTCATTCAATATTGAAATTGAAGTTTAGAACATTTTCCACTTCAAGGGGTGCATGTTCATCATTTATTAAATATTCTTATTGCAAAAATTTTAAACTTTGGCAGAATTGAAAAATATTTGTAACTTGAAATACCCAGAAATCATTGGTGTTCATACCCACAAAAAATGAAAATTGTTGTTGTACATAACCAAAAAATGTATCATGTTGTATGACAACATATCCTTGTGTAGGAATGACTTCTATAGTAGCTTATTCCATCATGGGTTCTTGTGGAGAAACCTATTCCTCTCTAAGTAACAATGTTCCCTTCTCCCCCCAAACTAAATAATTTTCTATCAAATGGAAAGGACAAGAAAACAATGTTGTATTAAGTATGGAATGCACAATAGTCCTTAGTCCCCCAAACTGAAAATTTTGTCTATAAAAAATAAAAATGTTCTCAACTACAACAGTTTTGCATTAAATATGGAGTGTTGAGAAATCCATCCCTCCCCCCCTAATTGAGGATGTTGCATGTCCCCATGCAACAGTGTATCCTTCCTTGAAAGGATGATTTTCACATTAGATGTTCCTCTAAATAAATCATGCAAATGGGCTATGATCTATTGGAAGATATGCTTCTCAAAAACATATTTAATGTAGTATGAATTATGGATCAGTTACGTGGACCTGAAAATGCTCATATATTATGAGAGAGAGGTATGACATAAGGAAATATTGGTTGTTATAGGAGCATGTTCTTCTTTTTCAATAGTTTTTAGGTTGGTCTTTGTCAATTGCTTATTTTTTGCTGTTGGTTCTTGTGGACAAAAAACAATGCCTTATTTTTATCTTATTGTTGGTTCTTGTGTTGCATCATCAAGGTCTTATATTTTTGTTACTATTGGTTCTTGTGTGGAAACAACAAGTTTTTGTATTTTTTATTATCATAGAGCAATAATAGGGAAGCTTGTAATCTTTCTCATGCATGGATATTGGAGTGGAGTTGAACAAGAATGTTGAAGAAATCTTATGGGATGTAAAGGTGATGGTGTTCCCCCCAAAACTGAATATATTTTCCACCCTTGAGAAATTCCAAAATATAAGGAAGTATGATAGAGGCCTAAGTGATTTTCCAAATACAAATGCATAAGATCCTATGAATTTAAATTAAATAAAAGAAAACTAAGCATATCGACACCTACCTAAGATGTCCATGATATTTGCAAAAAGTGTATGATATCCTTAGATGGTCCACAAAAATGTAAAATTTTGCGAGAACGAACAATGTGGAGCTTGGACTATTGGATCACAATGCGAGTTGTAGATTGAGATCTATAAAATCCCTTTGATGGAGCAATGAAATTTGGGAATATTTATTCAAAGAGTGGCTGAGACTTGAAAATGAACTTTTGTTTTTATTGGTAAACCTTGTCCACTATAAATCTTGTTTTCAAGCAAGATCTGTCTAAATGCACCCAAAGGGTTTTCATAGTCAGGAATTTTTATTCCTAAGGAATTCCTGCCAACAAGCTGGTTTTCAAGAGTTCCAAGGTTTGATGGCTCCTAAGATAGGATTTCACCATCAAAATTATTAGGGAAGAGGATAGAATAGCATGGGAGATCAACATTGTAAGTGATTTGAGTGGCTTTGTTGCATGAGTTAGGGATGGTTGGAGTAGGAAGTAGGAAGTGATGAGTCTGAAGTTGTGACTTAATAGTAGTGGTTATCCAAAATATATTATAAGTAAATATCAAGCTTCAAGGGAAACCTCATAACCAAATGAATTTCATGAACTTTATCATGTAATTATTTTGAACAAGGAAGAAGGAAATGCATGTGGATACCGTGGTACTGATGAATGAGAAAAAATGATTCATTTGTACAAGGCTAGTGGACCTTAATTTTTGGAACATTGTTCTTCACTTCTTCTTCAAACCAATTCTTCACTGATCTTTTTCTTGATCCATATATAAGTAATGTGTAGAAATAATGGTGTAATAACAATTTTGTAATGGTAGGTGTTACAACAACAACATTGGAAGGTGTTATAGAAATGCCACTAGCATGTCTTGCATCGACATGACTAATAGGTGTTGCAACAACATGAATGGTCATTGTTGCAACAACATGCTTGGTTTGTGTTGCAACAATTGTGGTTGGTAGGTGTTACAATAACTTGAGTGATTATTTCAATAAACGATAAAATTTTGATTTATCAAAAAGTACGATCTCGGTTGTTGATATATTTTTTGGATAACTTATGTTGACATGATGATGTGTCATATTAAAAATATCAATTACCCACTTCGTAGATTTGTTGGCATCAGAGTAACAAATGTTTTTGCAACAATCAATGAAGTAACTCATTTTTCAAAGATAAATTAAAAATATGTTGTTTCTCTAATATTTAGCCATTCACACAAAATACTAAAGAAATGTAATGGACAATACTTTGGGTCCAAATCCTACACACAAACATTAGAACAAACTAATACAGGTTCATAGGTAAGCAAAAAGGGATTAAAAACAGGGAAAAGAGGATGTAAAAAAATGACATTTATATGGATCGTCACCTTTAATTACCTTTCTAATTTCTTAGAAAGATGGGTATCTTAATTACAACACCAAAAATGATGGGATTTTTAATTACCTTTCTAATTTCTCAGAAAGATAGTTAGAAACATTGTGCATTTAATTATCAATATGAGGTCTGTATCTGACTTGCAAGTTACCGTGCACTATATATGTAGGTTTCACTCTATGATTCCACTACTTTGTTATGTAGTTGTAGTATCAATGATTACTTTTGCAGGAAGAGTATAGACAATTCACAATTTCTGGCAAGGTTATTCAAAATTTGGAAAGTAAATCACTCTTGAAGAAAGGAAATATTCTAACAACCGTGTTGGAAAGGAACTTCACACATGCAAAAAAAAAAAAAAAATGATTAGCTAATTGCAGGAAAGGAAATCTAACTAATTGTTGGATGGCTTGTGTCAACCCCTGCTCGCAACCATCCATGGGGTAGAAAAAACAATAATGGTATGTATTATAGGAACAACACTATCAGGTATTACAACAATGACACTAGAAGTTGTTGCAACAACGTGACTATTAGGTGTTGCACAAACATGATTGGTCAATGTTGCAGGAACGTGATTGGTTTGTTTTGGAGCAACTTTAGTTAGTAGGTGTTGCAACAACATGACTAGGTGTTGCAACAAATGATAAAATGTCGATTTCTCAAAAAATAAGATCTAGGTTGTTGAGATATTTTGAGGATGGGTTTATGCTGGCATGATGATGCCTCATATTAAACATCTCAAGTACCCACTTTGTAGTTTTTTTAGTTATAAGATTAAGAATAGTGACAACGAGTTCTGCAACAATCAACAGACTAACCCATTTTTCAAAGATAAATTCAAAATATGTTATTTCTCTAATATTTAACCATAATTCACTCAAAATGCTAAGGAAATGCAATGGAAAACACTTTGGGTCTAAATATTGCACACAAATATTAGAAAAAACTTATAGAGGGTCATAGGTAAGTGAAAAGGGATTAAAAATAGGGAAAAGAGGATGTAAAAATATGACATTTATATGGCCCATCAAAACCTTCATGAAGAGAGATTTAAAAAACTTAAAAATCTGCTCATGATTGCACCCATATGAAGGTGTTAGAGGATCACTCATGTAAGAAGGGAGATTAGTAAGGTATCAGGCAAGGAAGTTTATTCACATGAGTATAATTACCCAACTCATGATATCAAGATACTTTCAATAATGAATTCCATGAAGGGAAGGTGGAAATACCTAATCGGTACAAATTTGTAATTATAGATAGATTATGAATGTTTGAAATACTTAGAAACTCAATCACAATTGAACACCAGGCATCAGATTTGGGTGGAATTTCTAAGAAACTATGACTATGAATTACTATGTATAGAAGGAAAGGAGAGTCTAGTACTTGATAGCCTGATTTGGAGATTACATATAGGTGTAATATCACATTATTCATTGGTTTTAAGGGTGGTAAACGAGATGTACATAAGGAGGATAAGTGGTATCAATAAAGATTCTAGGAACTATTAAAGAGGAAGGATTGGATAGAAAGAAAGGTTAGGAAGTATGTTGATTTTAATTTAGCCAAATATGGGGAGTTTCTACAGAGGAACCAAATTTATGCACCAAACTGCAAGGACTTTATAATACTAGTATTCCATGAAGCACATGATGCCCCTTATTCCTAAAACCCCAGATACGAAAGGACATATCAAAGCATGGAGAAAATATACTATTATCTTGGTTGGAAATAAAATAATGATACTTATGGGACTTAGTGTTTGAAATGATAATAGATAAATGTAGAATATAAACATCTACCCAAAAAATTGAATCCCTTGACTATACCATCTTGGAAGTGGGAAGAAATGTCCATGGATTTTATTTCTAGGTTACTAAGTGTTAGCACTCGGTAATTTCTTTGGGTTTTATCAAAGAAATCCCCAAGGTAATTGTTTCAACCAACTTTAGATTGTATTTTGACCTATACAACTAGGGAGGGCTCTCTCATATGTTTAATGATTGGTAATAACTCAAATATTTCATCAATAAATTCAAAGAGGTTAGATTATGCAATAGGAAAATTTTATTTTTGTTTTAAAAGGGATGGTAGGACAAGTAAGAGAGAAAGTACCATTGGGAAATGGAGTCAAATTTTGAAAACGAGAGAAACAAATGACTCAGTGATTGAACTCGAGAGGATAAAGGCTAAATAAGCAACAATTGTCAGTTTAAAATCGGTGTCTGTGGCGAGGGGAAAAACACATGAAGCAAATTGGAGCACCACTGAGGATGAATTCAGAGTTAACTTAGATGAAACACAGTTTGTCTAAATGGCGTGAATCTAGAGCACTGTGCACTGAATTCTATATTTGAAATCATGTTGCGATTTAGAAAGAAATTTAGAGATGTGAATATAATAGCACGGGAAAGAACGTAAGCAAAGAAAGAATACAATGCATCATACTTTCACCATTAGAATCTTTTCATTAAATCTTCAGGAACTTTGCATTAAGTTTCAATCAAATTCGAAAGCTACATTCAATAGTCAGTGTCTACACTGTTTTTCCAACCAACCTCTTTTACATGAAAATGATCCCCATATATAGAAAAATAATATCACCCTTGTATGCTAGGGTCAAAATACTCTCTGCTAGAATCATGGATCTGATTTCTTTGAAAGAGAAAAATAACTTCAACGGATCTACTAGAAATAGAAAACCCGACTTTGCCAAATCATAATTGTAACCAAAATATTCTTTACAAACATTGATCATAATCAAAATTCGACCATATGGTTGTGATAAGTCATCATGTGCATTTATGGACACTATGTCACCCCTTCACAACAAGTCTTCTACCCAAGAGTAACCTACAGCTAAAAATGCATCGGATTGCGCAACAAACTGGGAAAATAGGCATTAAAGATGACATCATATCTCACTAAAAAAAAAATGGTTTTTGAAACTAAGAGATGTTTCTGTAGTAATCTTGTTATAAAGAAAAACTTCTCTCGGTTTCTTAAAATTCATCTCCAACTGGCCGGAATATGTGTCACAAAAACATGTCTTGGATAGGAAATCATAAAAACTGAAAAATAGGGCTCAATGATTCCTTTCAATCTCCCAAAATATGAAACATTTTTCAAATTTGAGAGAGGTTTTTATTATTTGGTATATATTTAACGAAAACCTCTTGGGTATTTTCAAAATTCCTCTCCATTTGGTCATAAAGTGATCTTGAAGTTGACCACTAAACTAGTCATTTGCGCAGCGCGACCTATAGCATGTGCATAGAAAAATCCTCTGCACGAAAGAATCCTATGCATGACATCCCACTATGCGATGAAATCCCATGCATGACGAAATACACTGCATGATGAAATCCACTAAGCGATGACATCCTCCGTGCGACAACATCCACTGCGCGACGAAATCCACTACATGATGAAATCCATTGTGTGATAACATCCTATGCGCAACAACATCCACTGTGCGACAGAATCCTATGCGGGACGAAAGACGTGACGAAATATCCTAACATCCACTACATGACATAATCCTTTGTGTGGTGAAGTTCTATGCGCAACGTGTAGCAAATTTTGCAGCGCGTAATTGAAAATAGAAATGGAACAAATAAATGGTAAGCTTCCTTTTGAAAATGCCCCTTGGAAATGTTAGATGATGCTAGGAATAAAAAAAATATGTGTGCTAATAGGCATGACTTTGAAAATTGTTGACAAACCTCTAACCTTAGTTATGAAAATTATGGTGCTAACAATTGGCTCCAACGAGGATGTTATCCTCCCTATGAGGTAGCAAAGATCAATAGACCAGACACCTATCCATTGGGCTTCTCCCAAACTCAAATTTCCAACTGTAACTTGTAACCTGCATCTACTGAAAACCCAAAGCTGTATATTCTCCAAAATGAAATCTGAAAATGAAAACTGCAGATTGCTAAAAGAAATGCTCGTAGTATCGAGCTTATTCACACTCCTACCTACCCTAACTGCTGAAAAATATGCCAATCAAGTGAAATTAAAATTCCAATGCAACCATGCAAGCACTTTATCCTTTTTTTTCTTTCTTTGCACATGCTTGTTTCGGAGTTTGTTTACTTTTAATTCATTCAAAAATTTATCTATAAATACAAATCTTAAAAAATTATAAACATTGGGACTGTTTGTCGCCTCCAACAAAACTGCAAATGGATCCTCCAGAACATACATAAAACAACAATCATGCTTCACCCCTTCCATTGCATCCTTGTTTTAATGTAATTCAACTTGTTGATTACCACAAAAAGGATGAAAAATATGTTGAGATTGTTGGACATAACAATCTTATGAATCAGAAGACAGTGTTGGTTGAAATGAAACCCCTAGTGGCAAGCAATCCATATCTAACATTGATGTTGATTGACCATCATATTTATTTCCAAGCTAGTAGTTGATCACATGTTGCAAATATGAACTGAAATAACCTTCCATGTAATCAACAACAAGGTCATTAAAAGTATGAGAAGGTTGTTGGTCCTCTTCATTGATAACAATTTTATCATGTAAAACAATGTCACTGTGAATGTAGTCAGACTTCACTGCTTCCTATGTTATCTCATGATTTACTTTCAACAATTGAAAGGAAGAAAAACATAATGGAAGACAATTTTCATTTGCAACTCCAGTACTTTATTCATATTCAACATCATTCCTAGAGGATTTCTGATTTGAAACATTATAAACATTTTGCTTCAGTAATTTGAAAGAAGAAAAACACAATGACAAGGTTCTTTCACTTGATTCAAAACCTTCTTCATTTTCTTCATTGCTATCATATGCACATTTTTCAATTTCTTTGGATTGATGAACATACTCATTTTTAGATTCATCTTTGACCAATGGCTACAATTTTGAACTGGCAATACCTTCTACATAAAAAGTAACAAGGTCATCAAACACATGAGAATAATTTTGCAATTTCTTGTCAATTTGTTCCAGTGAATCAGTGTGATTTGGCATCAACACACATTCCTTTTCTTCAATGATGATCTTAGAATTTTATTTCAACAATTTAAATGAAGAAAAGCATAAAGGTAAAGAATTTCCTTTAGCTGATTCAATACTTTCTTCTTTGTAACTGTGATATGTAGGCTGATTGCTCTCATTACACTGCTGAAAATGAACATTTTCTGATAGAGAACATGCAGTTGGTTGTTCTAGGAATTCAACACCATAATCATAATCATATTCATCATATATAGGAAAATCAACAACATATTCAATGTCTTCTAATAAGAAAAATCTCAGGACATCAACCTGCTCTTCAACAAGATGATTTGCAAATTCATTTTCTTGACTGTCTACAAATGAATACATAAAACAATCATCCTCGTGCTTATGATGATATGGATCAGAAGCTAAATTAGCACCTTATTTTTCAATAAGTGGAATATAATCCTTTGCAAAATCATCAACATTTAAAGCTTCAAGAGGACATATGATATTATTAACCCTCTTCTCAAGATTCAAATCAACTGTTTTTTGTTCATATTCATTGTCATGTTCTTTAGCATTCAATTCCTCATTTTGAATCTATTTACATGCTTGAATATTGTTTTTAATCTCCCGAGCGTCATTAAAATTTTTCTATAAGGACTTAGATCTTCTTTCCATCAGAAGGAAAGACAAATCTAGATGAAAGGTTTTTTCATAATGGAGCATGGAAATAACTTCAGTGGGTTGAATTTCATTAGGGAGTTTATAATAAAGACTAGTAATTCTACTATTGAAATTTGAGATGGTTTCATATTTCATTCTTATCATGGAATAAAACTCCGAAAGGAGTAGATCCCATGAATTTCTCTCACCCAAAAATCTACGAAAAGCTTCCCTCAATTCATCCCACGAGCTAATCGACTGAGGTTGCAAATGTTATAACCATGCTTTGGCATCTCCTTGTAAGGACTGAGAAAAGGCCCTCATGGACACATCATCATGTTTGATCTCAAAAAATTTCTATAAAATTCTCAAAGACTTGAATATGTTTTTCAGCTGGCTTTCCATCAAGCTCTCCATCGAACCAAGGAAGGTACTTATAATGTTTCAGAGAAAAGTCATGAAGGATGAAAGGAAATTTAAGAGGACTTTATCTTTCTTGAATCTTGGAGGGTGTAGGATTAATAACAGAAGGTACAAGCTTAGCTTTGGTTTCATTGAGCTCACAAGAATGATCATGAACATCATATGGCTCAAAGGAAGGAGTTTGGTGAATATTGGTTATACAAGAAGGAGGTATACCTATTGTTTTCCATGGAGGATATACAAGGGTAGATCTTTGGGATTCATTTGAATGCAGTAAGTGAAGAAATATTCTTTTGAAAAACTCACGAAAGGACAAGAAGAAATTGGTAAAATAGAAAAGTACTTATTGGACTAAACTTAAGCTCAAGTACTTGATTTTTCCATATTGCCCTTCCATATATCTGTCAATAGGTCTCGTTCTCCAATGGAGTCTTTGAATCACATTTGAAGCTTGATTGGAGTCATCATGAAAACATTAGCTCCGGATTCTTCTACCATTGAAATCACCTTCAACTGATTTTATGATGTGTGGAGTTGCTAAAGAAAAAATACAACCAATATGTGCATAAGTGTATGCTTCTCTCATACCTCAGAACTCAACCATGTTGTTCTTTTCTAGGGAAAATTTTCAATTTTGTCCTCGACAATGATGCCAAAATGTTAGCACTTGGTAATTTGTTTGAGATTTATCAAAGAAAGCCCCGAGGTAACTGTTTCAACCAAATTTAGATTGTATTATGACCTATACAACCAGGGAGGGATCTCTCATATGTCTAATGACTGGTAATAGCTCAAATATTTCATCAATAAATGAACAGAGGTCATATTCTGCAATAGGACAAGTTTATTTTTGTTTTAAAAGGGATGGTAGGACAAGCAAGAGAGAAAGTACCATTGGTAAATGGAGTCAAATTTTGAAAACGAGAGAAACAAATGACTCAATGACTGAACTCGAGAGGATAAAGGATAAATAAGAAACAATTTTTAGTTTAAAATCGTTGTGTGTGGCGAGGGGAAAAAGCACATGAATCAACTCGAAGCACCGCTAAGGATGAATTCAAAGTTAACTTAAAAGAAACACAGTTTGTCTAAATGGTGTGAATCTAGAGCACTATGCAGAGAACTCTAGATTCGAAATCATGTTTCGATTTACACAGAAATTTACAGATGTGAATATGAGAGCACAAGAAAGAACGTGCACAAAGAAAGAATACAATACATCAAATTGCCACCATTAGAATATTTTTGTCAAAGCTTCAGGACCTTTGCATTAAGTTTCAATCGAATTCGAAAGCTACATTCAATAGTCATTGTCTACACTGTTTTTCCAACCAACCTCTTTTACATGAAAATGATCCCCATATATAGAAAACTAATGTCACCCTTTGCTTCTAGGGCCAAACTACTCTCTCCTAGAATCATGGATCTGATTTCTTTGAAAGAGAACAATAACTTCAATGGATTTACTAAAAATAGAAAACCCAACTTTGCCAAATCATAATTGTAACTGAAATATTCTTTAAAATCATTGTTAATGATCAAAATTAGACCATATGGTTGTGAGAAGTCATCATGTGCATTACTGGACACTCTGTCACCCCTACACGGAAAGTCTACAACACAACAGTAACCTACAACAAAAAACATAGCGGATTGCGCAACAAACTTGCAAAATAGGTGTTAAAGATGACATCATATCTCACTAATAAAAGATTATTTTTATAAACTGAGAGATTTTTTTGTATTTAAGCTCGTTATAAAGAAAAACCTCTGTCAATTTATTTAAATTCATCACCATCTAGTTGGAATATGTGTCGCAAAAACATGTCTCGGACAGGATATCATGAAAAATGAAAAATAAGCCTCAAAGATTTCTTCGAATCTCCCAAAATATGAAACTTTTTTCAAATATGAGAGAGGTTTTTATTATTTGGTTTGTCCTCAACAAAAAAATATCATGGATTGTCACAATTCCTCTCCAGTTGGTCATAAAGTGATATTGAAGTTGACCACTAAACCTTTCATTTGCGCAGCGTGACCTATAGCCTGTGCCCAAGAAAATCCTCTATGCGAAAGCATCCTATGCGTGACATCCCACTGCGCGATGAAATTCATTGCGCGACGAAATCCACTACAAGATGAAATCCATTGCGTGATGACATCCATTGCGCGACAACATCCTATGAGCAACAACATCCACTACGCGACAAAATCCACTGCATGATGAAATCCACTGCGTGACAACATCATATGCGCAACAACAACCACTGCATGATGAAATACACTACGCGATGAAATCCACTGCATGATGAAATACTTTGCGCAACAACATCCACTGCGTGACGAAATCCATTGCGCGATGAAATCCACTGCGTGACAGAATCATTTGCATGGCGAAGTGCTATGCGCAGCGCGTAGCAGATTTTGCAGTGGGCAGTTGCAAATGGAAATGGAAAAAATAAATGGTAAGCTTCCCTTTGAAACTGACCCTTGGAGATGTTAGATGATTCCAGGCATAAAAAATATATGGGTTCTAACAAGCATAACTTTGGAAATTGTTGACAAACCTCTAACCTTAGCTATGAAAATCATGGTGCTAACACTATGTACCTCCATGGGCCATGACTCGATATTGATAAATTTTGATTGATTGAAAAATATGGCCGAATTCATCCTAGTTAAGAATAATAATTGGGTATGTGACATAGGCTAGATATCCATCCAAGAAGTATTGAGTTTGCATGTTGTATGAAAATTAATTGTGATATATGGTAACTCAACTTTTATCTCCAAATTCTGGTAGAGTTGTTCCATGAGCTACACATGAAACTAAGTTTAAACATAGCTTACATTACAAAATTTATATGGTTATACATAAAGAGTAATTATATGTCCATAAGACATTCTCAAATTGTATGTGATGAATCAAGCAAGAAGTTTGGAAAACTATCTGCCCTTAGTGGAATTTGGCAATAAAAATGGATACCATTAATCCATCAATAAAAGTATATTTGAATCCTTGTATAAATATAAGTGAAACTCCCCTCTTTATGGGACAACCTAAAAATATAAGTGACTCGAGAACAAGGTACCCTAGAAGAAATGTAGTATATAGTGAAATAAGTAAAACAAACTCTAAAGACTACCCAAGACTAATAAGAGAACTATGCAAATAAAATGAGATCAAAAATAAACTTCAAGGTTGAAGAAAATGTGTTCTTTAGGGTTAATCCTAAAAGGAATTAATTATATATAGGGAAATTGAATAAACTAGCACTAATATTGTGGATGTTTTCATATATTGGCATGGATGGGTGTTGTTGCATAAAAAATTCCTTACTGCCACATGTGAAGATTAATGATGTTTTTCATGCATTTTTAATCAAGAAATAGATCACTCGCCCTAGACATTTGTTTCATTTTGTGCTATATAGTTGAAGGAAACCAAATAATTTCTCACTGGGCCATTGGTGATTATCATCAACAAGAAATAATAGTTTCATAAAGAAGAATTTAAATTGCATCAAAGTTCATTGGAAACACAAATTAGTAGTTGGTGACACTTAGGAAGTGAAATAAGAAATGAAAAAACATTATCCTCATTTGCTTGAAGATGACTTGGCTCTAGGTCATATCCCTTGTTAGTGGGGGAGGATTTCAACAATGTGATGTTTGGCTTGTTAGTTTTAGTTTTGAATTATAAGGAGATGATGTTATAGACTCATCATCCCCATGTTGCTTCCTTTGTTTATGGTAGGTTGTGATAGAACTAGATATCTAGATGTGATTGGTTTAATTGTGATGATAATTTCTATTTCCTTGTAGATGATTTACTTAGCACTTATATTCTTGATAATGGTTATATATATATTATGCCATTAACAAGTGTGGTTGTGAAGGGAAAGGGTGTGTAATATTCCCCAGTAGTGCCCCAATTATATTATGAATTGTAATCATGTTTATGAATTGTAATCATGTTTTGTAGGCTGGTTAGTCGAGTATTGATAAGTTGGTGGGATTATGTGTTTATTAGGCTAGAGAGCCTAAGTGTTAAGGCCAAGAGCCTGATTTTTTTATATGTAATTATGGAGATCATTAATATAATATATAAGCATCGTTGCGTGCCGACCAACCCCGAAGAAAGAGTGACGGGGGACTAAGCTTCCACAATATCGGTAAGGGAGAGGGGGATGAGAGGTAGGAAGAGGGGATAAGATTGAGGGATTAAGTCCTTAGGAATAATAATTTATTATTATTCCAAAGTGGTGTGAAAGGTATGTCTTTATCCTAAGTCCTCAGGGAGGCAACGCATGGAGCCCCAACGTGTGAATAAGGGAACACATACTTGATGGAGTGCATCCAGCTTCATGGGAGACATATGTTGTCCCAGGCACATGAAATTTAACCCAATAATTGAGCCAAGATGGGGGTTCATCCTCCATTCTGCCATCAGATGTCTGAACTGTTGGAGTTCGTGAATGACTCTGCTTAATTTCCCTATCACGCAATCCTGAAAACCAGAACCGGAAGTCGACCGATGTATTCCTGTGAATTCTTTGGCCTTTGTATTCATCCTTTAAAATTCTCATGCATGCACCTGAGTCATTCTGTGATTCTACCATACTCTGTCTGAGTTCACTGGAATCCTTCCTGAGAATTGTTTTGTCTTTGCACTGGACCTCTGTATAGCCACACACCTATGAAGCTGAAGTGTGTCTTCTATGAAAACTCAACAATTGTCTACGTCGTGTGTGTTATAAATGTGGGTTGTTGTGGCCATGCAGTCCCTTGGCTAAGTGTGATTGACTACCGTCATTCGTTCCTTGCTAAGCCTTGTTGTCCTCCTTGTGCTGGAACAAAATTGAAGAAGCAGGTTGTCAGGGCTGTGTGCAACACTCTCTCTAGGTGAGAGAGGTGATTATGGTTGAAGAAGAAGGTTTTCAAGCCTGTGAGAGACTCTCTCTAAGTGAGAGAGTGCACGGAGGAAGGATTTTTGTAGCTGCCACAGAGCTCAGAGAATTCTTGTCTGGATTGTTGTTGAAGCCCAAGGCAAGGGAGGTTTAGCAACCAAAGAACTGTCTTGGTGACAATGAAGGTGTATACTCCTAGGGTGGGATAGGAATGTGGGGAATGAGAGTCTATGAGAAGTGGTCATAAGTGGCTCCTAGGAGAGAATCCTTCCTCATAAACTGTGTGTCTTCCATTGACCTTACCTAGCCTAGGATTCCCTTTCCCAGTGGAGCTTAGTCCCAGGTCGGGGGTGACCTACTGCTGAGAGTGATGAGCAGTGTGGTCTAAGGCTGGGAAGTTTGTGGAAGGTCTACATGCAATTGGTGGTGTATTATGTTAATTTTTCAAAATCCCACCCAGTTTCAGTCTCGCTGATTTTTCAGTCAAATTTAAATGCTAAATTCAGTTTCAGCACTGTTTCAGCATATGCTACAGCCTATTTGTTTTGTTATATACTCTGACTGGTGTTTATTTATACACTCCATGATGATTTTAATATCATATACTACAGCACAGTGTTCGTATCTGCTCAGTGTTTAGCATGACATATACTCTGACTTTGGTGTTTTAGCATCACGCTTTCGACATGTTCGGCTTATATACTGTTGAGTGTTCCAGCCTTTTCGGCAATTGTTTGGCTTATGCTTTTCTGACACAGTATTTGACATAAGAAACTACAGTGATTTAAGCATCAGTATACTTGAAAATATTTGAGCAGAAAATAAATTTTAGAAGCTGAAACAGAGGATTATGAACACAGGAAACATCTCTGGTAATATCAGTAATATGAAAAACTCAGAAAATAGTAGACACATATATTTTTGGTCCCCAACCCGACCACAGAGGAAAAAACCCACGAGGGGAAAACCGGTTAGGAGAGTTTGTATTATTATGGGCTTAGAGGGAAATTCTTTTCTGACATTTTCATCTTAGGATATTTACTGCAAACTATACAGTTCAGCAGCTTTAGCTTCTCAATTTGAACCCGGAGATTACAAGCGTAATAATGCGACAATTTATCTTAGACGGTTGTCAATTAATTCTGAAAACTTCTGCTAGATTCAATTCTATTCCACTCCATGCTATTGACAGCCTTAGGATACATTACCAATGCTCAATTCACTTCTTTTCTTATTTCGACCTCTCTCTTACTCCTCTCTTGTTTTTCTCAACAGAATTCTCTGACTCTCTCTTGTTCTCTCAACAAGGCTGGCATCTTGTATTCTTGGCATCTCACCAAAAGCCTCTTGGCATCTCACCAGATTTCTTGCTTCCTTGTTCTTGAACAACCAAGAATGGGTGTGCCCTCTTACCCTAATCGACCTCATGATGTAGGTGAGGAGTTTTCTAATCAAATGGCTGAGATTAGATTAGTTGTGTGGCTGAGATTTGATGTCTTTTTACTCACCCTCACTTTAATCATAAAGTTGTCTTCCAATTTGCATCTCACAAATTAATTTGACTACAAGACCCATATTAGAATTTCTCCCCTTAGGGCCTGGGAAGAGAAACACGCCTTGGTACCATAATTTAACACTCCCTCATAAGGAAAGTGTTACTCACCACTCAAGGCTTGTCCACGAAATACAAACTTGCCCATGCTCAATGCCTTGGTGAATATGTATGCAACTGCTCCTCATTGGGTAATAATACTGCGGCTCCACTGACTCCTCTGAACTAATCCGAATGAAGTGATACCCGAATCTCGATATGTAGACCCGATCGCTTGAAAAGCATTGGATTCTCAGAGAGTTTATGCAACTTTGATTATCACTGTAAATCATGGTAGGCCTCAGCTGCACACCGAGCAATCCAATCAACATCTTGCGAGCCAAAGGGCCTCACAATTGGCGTGACTAGCAGCCAAAACCTTTCGACTCTGGGAACTCAAAACCAGCGATGACTTACGCTTGGTGAACCAAGACACAACTGTGATCCCAATCCAAAGCAACACCACGAAGTGCTTTCTGTCAGCGACACATCACCTTGTCCCGAGTGTATAGCCAACGGGCCGAACCATCTCTATGATAGTCGGACCATAATCTACCCATTACCACAAAGATGTCGGAGCACATGTTTTCTTGCCACCCGGAGGTATACCTTGGCTCCTGTAGGCGGTAGGGTGTGACGACAAAACAAATGTCGGCTAAGTATTGATTTAAATACATCAATTGTGTCAAGCTGTGATACAAAGTGGAATCCACCAAGCTGTATTTCGAAGCATGAAGCTTCTTCGGTTGAAGTGGTCGTGGGCGCTTTATCCCCATCACGGAAATCTTGCTTTCAGAATATCGCACATACTTCCCTGTCCCGGAGGAAGATGTGTCGGTGGCTCTATGAAACCTCCAAATCCCAAAAATTAATGCATGGAGTCCAGTAATGCGTCATCTCAGACGGGAGGCTCTACTCCTTAAATTAGCGATGGTCTCACCTTTGTAAGCCAAAGGTCATCCACATGGGTAGAAAGTGGGATCCCACTCCAGCGGTACCGGACAGGGGATCAAGCGCTTCTAGCTATTAGGCATCTATCCCCTCGAATACCAAGCTCTGGAGCTTGTTTGACCGTTACAATGCCGATTACGCACACATGAGACTCTCTCCCATGCACCTCAAAGCCCATTGCTCAATGTATACCTCCTCCTCAATATTAAGACCATTCGGAAATGCGGTCTTCACATACATCTGGTGGATCTTCAAACCCATCTGTGCCGATGGAGATCACTGACTTGATCGAGGTATATCTAGTAATCGGCATAAAGGTCTCATCATAATTGACTCCCTCAACCTATGAAAACCAGACCACAAGCTGAGCTTTGGCCACTTCTCAATCGCCATCCCAGCGGCATGCTTTATGGGAAGCGCGGAAGTCCTGCTTGACTGTCAGTCTGGAACAACTTTGAGACGCTCGTTCTTCTTTGATGGAAGAGTACAATTCCATCATGGTATCTCTCCATACCTGTTTACTAGTGGCCTCCTCAAAAGTGGAAGAATCAGACTGTTGAATACTGCTCACCATCGCGACGTAGGCACCTCGGAGGTTTGCTCTCCCTCCTTGCCTCGCGGGATTCCCCCAACTTTGAAACACAGGCATCCTCCAAAAATGTCCAGAAGCCCTGCTTGGGCTTCTCCTCTCTATTAGTGTCCAATGGAGGGACTCTGCCTGCTCAACCCCATCTGCTGAAGAAAATGATACTGTGGTAGACCAAAATTACTGATCCACGAGCACATGGATGGGTAGCTGCGAACGACCTCTGTGTACATCCTGGCCCGAGTGGCCCATTTCACAGTGTCCTTTGTAGTCACCAGCTGCCGGGCTCACACGAATGCGAGATGGCCCCAGCACTCACCCTTCTCTGTCCCTCTATACTTCCTTAAGGCTCTGTCCTCCTCAAATCGACATCCCTCGAGAGCCCGGTCTTCCTGGAAGGAAGGTATATACATAAAGCCTTTGAAGTCTTGCTATGCCCAACAAAGATCCCTCTCTACGCCATAGACTCGGCTTTGTCCTCTTCGGAAGGGACATATAGATATAGTGCACCAAAATCCAGTGGCATTTCTCGGGCTTCTTCAGGAGAAGCCGTCCACCAGTCATTCTCCCGACCTTAATGAGGACTCTGATTGCTGAGATAAAGCTGCGGTGTATGCACTACTCGACCCATAGAAATAAGGTAAAGGCCCACGATCATGTAGCATGGCTCTCGCAGCCCCAACAGAAATACATTCTTCCTCCTGACCTTATTCTGCTGCGGGTTGCCAAAGGAGTGGAACTCCTCCTGATACCTCTCACACTTTGCAAAAATCCATAAACTCCTTGGAGGTATACTCACCCCATTGTCAGATCTGGGATACCGGTTTCTTCCACAATCAGTTTCTCCACAAGAGCTTTGAACTCTTGGCACCGGTTGAAGACCTGTCCTTTGGTATTGATGAAGAAAATCCAGGACTTCGAGAGAAGTCATCAATGAAATACAACGCGTGTAGGGATCAGTCAGCGATGCGAAGACAGCCAGACCCACAGCACATGCAGATCAAGTATCCTAGCAAAGCTCTCTTTTGTCCTTTACTTTCGGGCTTGATCTTGTTGTACTTTCCCAATGTACACCCCCTTGCACAACTCATGGTTCTTTCTGAGCTAATCTGGAACTCCGTCACCATCTCCCTCAGAAATCACAAAGCCCCATGGTGCAATGCTGCCATCCCTCACATGCCATATCTCATAGATCATGTTTTTGGTAGAATGAATCAATGCTCTCAACAGCTGGAACAAGAACTTGTACAACCTCTCCTATCTAGTACCTGCCAATCACTTTGGCGAAGTGATGCTACAGAAGAGCATCCAGACAAGAGACCTCATAGCCCTTCTCCTCAATGGTAGAAGCCCGTACTAAGTTCGCTGCTTCAAGCGGAACATAAAAGAACCTTTGTCAAAGTCATGGGAGGTAAAGAATCCCTCCAAAATGATATGGTCCTACAACCAGCCACCTTGACCTCCGGTCATCTCCAACCTCTACATCTGGTGGGGCGGCCAAAGTTGCTCAGGCCGATGTCAAGTGAGGGGCACCGCTGCGTAAATATACCAAATTATCCGGTGGTGGTCCTCGATGAATACTTAATCAAGGAGAAAATTCCTTGTCGACTTGGTGTGGAAATGCTTTTGCATTTTAAACATTTATTTTGCATCGCATGCGTGCCCAAACTTATTGCAAGCAAAGCACTTGACTTTTGCTCATGTCTTTCTTCCCTTCACCCTTGGGCTTATTACCTTTGGACCCTTTACGAACTTCTTCTTGCTAGTGGTAGCAAGAGCCACATTCTCCTCCTCATGACCCGTGGATGAACTGCCATGTACATAACCTCTCCAGGGCTCGCATCTCGGTACAAAGTCATCCCAAAGGCGTTCCCAACCGGGAAGCTTTTTCCTAGCAACAATGCCCTCCACAAAAAGCCCATTGTTTGCATTACCATCAATCTTTACATTTCTCACAAGATCCTTTATCGACTAAACTCCATTTCCTTCCACTCACGGTCAGGTGCGGCACTGACCTTGGTCATTTTATGCGGACTTCCCTCAAAACCATCTTAGGTTCTCATTTGGCCTTTCACGGTACAATTTGGTGAACTCATCTCATAGGCATTGTCTTCCTGTCACGCAGAATCAAATGATCTGATAACATCGAATAAATCTGCCCATAGAACGAGAAGAGTATCCCGGTGGTACCACAAGGAATTGGTGGTGGTATTCTGCACAATGTCCACACACTTCGTTCTCTTGCAAAAGCAAGATCATCCTCTCTTCAAACGAAATTCGCTGCCCCATCAGATGCGTCTTCAACCCTCAAACTGATGGCCATGACCCTCTTCTGCTGAAAATCGCAAATTCAAAAATCTACCCTGTAAATTATTTGTTGTCCCTCTTTACGTTTCTTTGATTGCTTCTCTTCAACTCATTGATACCATGTTAATTTTCCAAAATCCACCGGTTTGGTCAGCGTTTTGGATCAAATTCGATATAAATTAGGTTTATTACTTGTTTTGACATATGCTCTGACACAGTGTTTAAATATCTGGCTCACAGTGATGTTCGATATCGAGAAAGCATATGCTTCTGACACAGTGTTTGACATCTGCTCAGTGTTTGACATCATCATATGCTCTGACACAGTGTTTAATACTGGCGCTGGGTGACCGGCATATACTTTCGACAGGTGTTTTAGAGCATTTTGAATTGTTTCGGCCATAAACTCTGGCCCGGTGTTTCGTACGTCTAAAACCTTAACGGAAAATAAATTTCTGAGCAGAAAATAAATTTTAGAACTGAAATATGAGGATTTTGAACATCGTTTTCAATGCATAAATTAAATATCAGCAATATGTAAAACTCGGAAAATATTAGACACATATATTTTTGGTCTAACCTCGACCCTAGAAAATATGAGGGGAGAAAACCGGTTAAGAGGTTTGAGCTTTATTTATGAGCTTGGTTGAAATTCTGACATTTCATCTTCGGATCCCACACAAACTTATCGCGGACATTCACAGCAGCTTTGCTTCTCAATGAATTTGAACCGAGGGAAATTACCGTTGCTGTGTCTGACAATGATTTATCTTTGAATGATTTGTCAATTAGTGCAAAACTCTTGCTTAAGATTCAATTTACGTTTACCTTCCATGCACAATGCGGCGGTTGGAATGCATGCCAATGCTCCCAAAATTTCTTCTTGAAATTCTTTCTTGATGCGACTCTAACATCGGCAATTCGACTTCTCTCAACAAGACTTCTGCTGCATATTTTCTTCTTCTTGGCATCTCACCAGAAAGCCTCTTGGCCTCTCACCAAGATTTCTTCAACTCCCTTGTTCTTGAACAACCCAGAATGGGTCTTGTTGCCTTAATCAACCTCATGGGGGAAGGTGGGGAGTTTTCTAATCTAATGGTTGAGTTTAGATTAGATGGGTGGCAGAGATTTTGTGTCTCTTCACTCACCTCACTTTAATCATAGGATTTATCTTTTAATTTTGCATCTCACAAATTAATTTGACTAAGACCATATTCGGCAATTTCTCCCCATTGGAATTTCTTTATCTTTTAATTTGCATCTCACAAATTAATTTGACTAAGACCCATATTCGGCAATTTCTCCCCCTTAGGGCCTAGGGAAGAGAAACACTTGCCTTGGTACATAATTTAACAGGTCGGGGGTGACCTACTGCTGAGAGTGATGAGCAGTGTGGTCTAAGGCTGGGAAGTTTGTGGAAGGTCTACATGCAATTGGTGGTGTATTACAGTTTCAAATATAAGTATCATTACATGTTTTAATTATGTACTTAATTAAAATGCATGTTCTGTGATACTTGTAATATTATCATGTATTTTGTTGCTAGTTGGAATTGTTTTTAATTATGTTTAAGTCTGTATGACAACAGTAAATCCATGTAAAATGTCTTAATTTGATTTAATTCTTACTATTTATAAATAATGCATGTTATATATTTAAGTATGAGAATGTTTCCTCAAAGTAGCAATTCTCGACAAGTGGGTTGATGACCGAGGACGTTACAGGGTGGTAGTTAGATCCTTGCAGAGGGGTGTGAATATCAAGTGGGGTTATGATAAATAGGGGCTAGGTGGTATTAAGACCATTAAGTGCCATCCCATGAGGATTTTATGGGTGTTCTATTATACTAGGATCATGTCCACCACAATGAGGTTGATCAGCTAGGAGTCTAAATTGTGATAATCCTTTAGCACTTGAGAGTTATATATAGACAATTTTGTGTATCTTGAATTTCCTTGAAATATTAATCTTGATCCCTACTTAGGGGGAAGCACCTATGAAGGTAGTTGTATTTATTGGGTGGAAAATTGACCCTTCAATATGATTTCCCCCCTATGGTTAACAATCAAATCATGGGACATTCGAGAATCGATTGGATCAACACTTGGAATTTAGTAAGATAAGGACTAGAAGTACTTGATGTCATATTTAAGATATGTATTATTATTAATTGTATTTATGGCTAAGGCCATATTGTTTGTTCTTTTATTGTAATAATCGATATGTTTAATGTTGACATAGTCAAATTTTATATGTACAGTTAATAACCCTCTTAATGGGTGTGCTCTTGTTTTTTCAGACCATAACCCCATCTCGAAGTGAAAAATCCTTTGCTAAAGGAACATCTCACTTTAATTATGTATAAATACATAACTCAAGCTCTCATTTTTATGACTAGTCGCATCATTTTATATTCTTGATCTATCTTATAGAGTATCATATCACTAAGGAGACCTATATCTTTGGTGGCCTATTGTGATTGGTATTTCTATATTTTGTGTGTACATGTGCATATCTTGTGCATCACACTTGTAATTGGGAATCTCTCTCTCTCTCTCTCTCTCTCTCTCTCTCTCGATATATTCTTCTAGTGCATTTGTGATTGAGTTACAAAATTATATGGGGTTGTTTTGGATCCATTTGATTTCCTGTATTCATTGGTGAACCTCAACATGGTACGAAAGTAGGTGCAAACCTTACTCTTCCAATTTTATTGGCTAATATAAATTAATATATTGTCTTGTGGCTTCATATCTTTGGGTGTGGAACTAAGGATTTTTTGTATCATTATTTTCTAGGATTTCTTCTAGGGCATAGAAAAGAATAAATCCTAATTAAGTTTTTAGATATTATAGAGGTCTTGTAGAAACTAATGAACACATCTTATTATTCGCATTTGGATATGCATTATACATATTTTCCATCCTCCATTTGTTAATAATGTATTTTTGATGGTGGAGGTACCAACCATATGATGAAACACAAGTTCCTTCTCTCTAATTAGTAACATCAACACAATGGAAAGAAAGTGATTATGGTGATAACTCAAATCTACCTATATTAGGATGTGGTGATTTTTTGACTGATAAAGTGGTGAAGTAATTCATGTTCCAACAGTAGATATCAATATTCTCTTTATTTACTACATCATTCAAGCTAATAAAAAGTTGAATTCTAGCCAAATCGATGGTAATGAAAGACATTAATGATGATTTTAATGTGGTTTCCTTTGGATATTCGGATGAATACAATGATATGTACAATATAAATACGTATGGTTCTCTTTCAACATGAAATCTTATTTCTCTTACAAAACAAAACATATTTTTTCTAAGGTGGCCAATGTTAACGATACTGCCAAGTTGTTGCATCAACCTTTGGGTCATACAAACTATGTCCTAACAAAAATTTATTTTTTTCATAGTGTTGAATACATTCCACAAATTGAACCACTTAGTAGTGTCTGTGAAGGACATATAATAGGGGAACATCATTAAGAATCCTTTTTTAATTAGAGATATACCTCTCAACATCTTCCAGTAATTCATATTAACATTTGAAAGCCTCTAATGCAATTTTCCAGATATAAAATAGTATGCAGAACATAAATAATTAGCTAGAAATGGTAGATAAACAATGATATAACCATAACAACACCACAATAATACCAAAAATATACCAGAATAACACCAGAAAGAGCACTTTTATTATTGAGAGGAATGTTCACGTGCCTCTTCGAAGGGGAAACCTCCAGCAGAGCAGAGCTCTATTACAATAATATCCAAGACAAAATTCCCCATACCCTCTATTCCTATTTATACTAAATCTATCTATCCAAAAGAAAAATCTAGAGGAAGATCCTTCTAGAAGTGAAAGCTTCTATTAGGTCTTCTTACATTTCACTTATTCCTCCTTATTCAAGGCCTTATTAACATTGAGCTTTATTACATGGAAATATATTATTCTACCCACTTGAGGGGTTAGGTAGGTTAGGTACCTAACATGCCCTCCCCCTTAGAATCAGCCTTGTCCTTAAGGCTTGAGATGAGGAAATTGTTGTAGAATGTTATCAGGCTCCCAGGTGGCATCTTCTGGAGTTGTATCTTTCCATTGAACTAACACTTCCCTGATGGTACGGTGATGAAGAAAACGCTCTCATTGGTCCAAAACTTCTCCTGGCTGCAACCATATGGATCCTTCTTCATCCAACTTGGGAAGGTTGGTTCGAGTTTGGAACTTAGTTATAATCACCTTGTTTAAGCAAGAAACATGAAAAATAGGATGGATCTTAGAATGATTGGGTAAAACTAACTGATAGGCCACCTTCCCAATGCGCTTGAGAACTATATAAGGACCATAAAATTTGGGTGCCAGTTTCTAACAATGTTTGATGTTGAGTGAAGTTTTCTTATAAGGTTGCATCCAAAGAAATACCTAATCTCCTTCAGCAAATTTTCATTCTGAGCAACCTTGATTGGATTTTTTCTTCATGCAATTCTGAGCCATTACCAAATTATCTTTGAGGGTACGGAGAATAGCCTCACGAATTGTAAGTTTTTTGTCAAACACCTGGACCTTCGATAAACATGGGATGTAGGAGAGAACTGAAGGTGGATTGTGTCCATATATTTCTTCAAAAGGAGTCATGCGAGTAGTTGTATGGTAAGAAGTGTTGCACCACCATTCAACTAATCATAACCATTGATCCCATTGATTTTTCCTTTCAAAGGAAAAACACCTCAAATAAGTCTCCAAACACTTATTGACGACTTCATTTTGACCATTAGTCTAGGGATGATAGGTGGTGCTGAGATGGAATTGGGTGCCCTGGACTTTGAAGAGTTCTTGCAAAAAAAATTCAGTGAAATTTGGATCTCAATCAGAAAAAATAGAATGAGGCATGCCATGAAGCTTGAAGATATGATCCATGAAAAGTTGAACCACCATTGATGTGATAAATGGGTGTTGAAGAGCACAGAAATGAGCATACTGGGAAATATGATCTACAACCACCATGATGATGAACTTATTTCCTAATTTAGGTAATCCCATAATAAAATACATAGATATGTCCCTCCAAATAGAGGGTGGAATCAGAAGTAGTTGGAGTGTGTCAGGAGGTTTGATGGTTTTGCCTTTGTTGCATTGAAAAACATCACATTTTTCTACAAAAGTGTGAACATCCTTTTTCATACCATCCTAGAAAAAAGAATGTTTGACGTGGTCACAGGTTTTGGTAAACCCTAAATTCCCAGCTGTGGGAGTAGCATGAAGCTCAAAAAGAACTATGGCTTTAAGTTGTGACTGTTTACTTAAATACAAACGAAGTTTGTAGTGAATTTCGTCATTGTGCCAAGAGTACTCGGGGGAAACTGGAGAGTTGGATTTGAATTGTTGGATCATATGAGATATCTTAGGATCATGTAGCAATTCTTGGCACACATCTTGGAACCAATATGGTACCACTAGCAAATTTGGGTCATTTTGCGACGACTATTTCGACGCTCTTGCGACATTATGTCCTGGATATTGTGACAAATCTTGAGTCTCTAAAACGTTGTATCATGGGACGTGGAAATTTCGACAAACTTGAATTAACGTCGCAGGAGCGATGACCCTAGGGAACTTCTCACAATTGCAACCAAAAAAGAAATATCATCACCAATACGACAATATTAGCAAACTAAGTAAAACCAAATTTTTGTCTTAATTGCGACGACCGTTGCAACAACAACTTTCATTGTTTATATTTAAAATGCATCACATCTGTTCAAGCCGTCATCGCACTTACGACAACAACTTTCGTTCTTTATAGAGAAAATGTGTCACAACAAATTAAGTTGTCGTCGCACTTGCGACGACCTTTGCGATGACAACTTTTGTTGTTTATATAGAAAATGTGGCACAACAAATTAAGTTGTCATCACACTTGCGACGACCTTTGCTATGACAAATTTTTTTGTTTATATAGAAAATGTGTCACAGCAAATTAATTTGTCATCACACTTGCGATGACCATTGCGACGACAACTTTTGTTGTTTATATAACAAATGCGTCACAACAATTTAAGTTGTCGTCGCAAGTGTGATGACAAATTTTTGTTATTAATATAGCAAATGTGTCACAACAATTTGAGTTGTAGTTGCAAGTGCGATGAGAACATTTTGTTGTTTATATAGCAAATTTAAATTTTCGTCGCAACAATTTAAGTGGTCATCGCAAGAGCGATGAACAATATTTATATAAAAAAAAATTAAAAATGTATTTTAGGCTGTAATTTTAATATTAATATTACCATAGGTTTCTCCTATAATTCCTTGGATAATGGGGATAGGTCTTAATGCCTTGATAATGTGCATGAGAGGACAATAAATCCCTTAGGCTCTAAATGAATCTTTTGGGGACCTACAAGGGCCATGGACAAGGCCACAAACCACAAAACATGCATTAGGTATGGATACTAGAGCCTTGACCATGGTTGGGTTAAAAGTCAAGGGAAGTAGGACCTAAGTTAATATTCTTGATATAATAGGCTATGATCAAGGCTTAAAACTACAACATAGTTCCTTTAAAGTGAATCTTTGTCATATAAGTAGGATATGGGTATAATAATGAGTTTTTTCATTGTAGGAATGGATCTCAAGGACTTTACCATAACAAAGGGAGGAAAATAAGGGCCTTATTCCATAAATGGATTTGTAAGGCTCAATATCCATGAACATCACTTTCAACATAATCCCTTTAGAGGAAATATTTGGCCTCCAATTTGAATATGTGCACCATTATGAAATATTTTGCACTAGGGACATGTGTATTAAGTAATTAGCCATGGTCAATCAAGGAAAATAAGGCCCTTGGGTCATTTATGAATCCTTTAGGGATTAAGGGACATAATCAATGCCCCAAACCACATAACATGTTGTCTATAGGGAATCATGAACCTTTGAGTGAGATATGGGTATTGTTATAATATTTTCTGTATCAAAGATGGATATGAAGGATTTAACCATGGTTGGGGGATAAATCCAAGGAATTAGGCCTTGAAAAAATATTATTGGGTTAATGGGCCATGATTAAAGTCATGAACTACAACATGAGACATTTAAAGGGGATCTTTTGCATACGCGTTGGATGAAGTTTCCATTAGGATTTTTTGTGTAGTAGGGATTTATGTTGGGGCCTTGATCATTATTAGGTGATGAAAATAGGGTCCTTAATCCATAAAGTATCACCAAGGCCTTTAACTACAACATCATCCCTTTAAAGCGGATATTTTTCATATGAATGAGAAAGGGGTTCCATTAGGATTTTTTGTGTAGCCGAGATGGGTCTTCGGGCCCTAACCATGATTAGGGGATGAAAATAAGGTCCTTAATCCATAAATGAATGTAAATATTCTTATGGGACATGGAATATTCTTCAAACAACTAAAAAAAAAACTTTTAGAAATTAACTTTGTCCTTGAGCGCAATATTGGTACTTTCAGGAGGCTTTACATAAAAGATATGAATCTCACAGATTTGGCTGTAAATGAAGATTCTAGGGCCCTAGTCCATGAAAAAGGACTCAAACCACCATAAAAACTCAAATCATTGGACTGTTGGTGGGATATAGGCATCATTAAGAGAATTTGCATACCAGGCATGGGTCTCAAGGCTTTGACCATGGTCAATGAAGGAAAACAAGGGTTGTATGATCTAAATTAGTATTTTAGGGATTATAATATTTAACATATGAACGCGATTTGGGAAATATTAGAAACATTTAGATGCATTGGATGGATTTGGAGACTGTGACCATGGTCATGCGAGAAAATAAAGGGTGTTGAAATCTAAATGAAACTTTTAATGCTCATGAACCATGCACATGTGCTTGAACCACTACAAAGTTTCTTTCAAGGGGATATTTGGCTGCCAATTGGGATATGTGTGATGTTAGGTGGTTTCATGCACCAAGGATAGGTCTAGGGATCATAACCATGACAAGGAGAGAAAATAAAGGGACTCAAGTCATATTTAAATATTTTAAGGATATTGTCCATGAACATAGGAGGTTTTACAATAAGAAATTGAAGTATTAATCTATTATTCTATTTATTTGTTGTGCAAGGAGAAGGTAAAGATTCTTACAAATAGCACATTCATAATTTTGATATTTCTAAACTACAAGGTTACATATAAAATAAATAATGCAATATAGACGATGAAATACTCAAAGAAAATGTGTCTAAACTAAAATATGTGCTCGGGTGGTACAACAATTATTTTATAATACTTATTTCAATAGGTCAATGACAATGTATGGATTTGATGTAAGAAACTCACATGGTGTATTTTACAAATACAAAACACAAGCCTGAGACTCTAACACAACTCAATTGGCATTCACTCAAATAGTTAAATAGTAATTAGGCCTTCAAAGTGCTTCAATGTATGGTGATGCAACCCACCCTAGAAAACACATGAAGGCATGAGAGGCACTATGATTCCACTATAGGGGAATATTAAAGGGGACCTATGGGAAAATAAATCCTCTATATCCAAGGTCATTCTCAGAACTCATATTGTTCTACAATGTGCCTTAAATGAAGCCATATACCTTCTTTGACTTATCAACCAATCCTTGAATCTATGTAAGAGTTTGGTAGGGAAAGTATTTTCACATAATAATGGGAGCATGGGTTGAGTACATTATTCATGCCATGGGAAGTGTAAGATCCCTACATTCCGCTAGTTATAGGTAATGTCATCCATCATTTCCACCAATGATATCATTTTCATTGACTCTAACATTGTGGGAAACACTCTAACATTAATTCTCTACATATTTCATGTTTTATTCTCCATTTCCAACCCAATATAACAATTTGTAAATTAACCAAAATCAACATCAAGAAGAGGAAAATTGTAGACTTTGTATGAAATATAGTGGTTGTATGTGAGCATATAGGATAGGGAAGATGAAAATTCATCAGACACTATCCATTATATACTATTTATATCCTTGAGAGACAAATACAGTTCTTTTTGGAAATTCTTCGAAAGAATACAATAGATCAAGCTCTTTCTATACACACTAAATAGAACTAGAGAGAATAATATATCGAAGGGACCATGAAGTACATAAAGTGAATATATTCCTTATGTTGCATGTTGTAGTGGAAGAGATTTCCTTAGCTATCGCAAGATGAATCAAATTCTTGTAATGCTTTGTGTTGAGAAGGTTAGGTAAGAATGTGAGTAAAAAGGTTGGGATGAGAAATATATAATCTTATTGCTTTTTTTTTTCACCATGGTTGCCTCATAACCTAGGTTGGTGGTGGTATCTACACTAGATGGTTGTGGTTCAATGGAAATTTTCTCTTACATGACCAATCTCTTGGACAAATTTTTGTTAAAATATAAGTCTCATTTTTTTGTTTATGAATATGCAAAATTACTATTACTCCCAGTCATAAATTAATTTTGTTATGCATGCTATGTGTCATTTTTTTTTCCGATTTTAAATTTAATTATACAAGGAAATGAAGGAAAATTTCATGATGCAAGAGAAGAAAATGATTTGGCTCATTTTGCGACGACTATTTCGACGCAAAATTCTATCATCTATACTAATACCAAGTACTCTTTCTTGCTATGCAATCATTTCCAACACTTTGGTAGCAGTTTTCAATAGTAACATTCTGAGAAGAATCTGAGAGGAATTAGGACTTTAGATCCTTTTCCATTATAAGACCTGAATAAAAATAAACTTCAAACATGATAATTCTTGGTGGATCTCCAGATGTTAGGGGAATCTTCCAATGTGAGAGTGTGCATCAAGATAATGTGAAGGGTTAATCAATAGTTCACAGGTATATACACATATCGAGTCACACTTTCCTGGTTTAAAAAATTTCAGACGTAGAATGCTGAAACATTACATTGTTTTTAATTTTTCAAGTGAAAAGTTTTGTTTTTAAAGTTTCTAGTTAAAATTTTGGATAATATTTACCATGTTACCACAAATACATTTCATATCAAAAAATATCCATGTGCAGAGTAGGTTCATTTGAATAATTTAAGTTTAGTGTGTGAAGCCTTTCTATAAAGGAAAACTCAAGCAACTCTAGTTCATTTTCATACAAAAAGTGAGATAGGGTTACTCGATTCAATTAGATTAGATACATATACTTTCTAGATTTAGTTTCTTGGCATTTATTGAATTATTCTTTCTTATTTTGGCCTCTAGGTTTTTTGAGGTTATTTTTTAAAAAATTTCCTATAGTAAATTAAGAAAAAGACCAAGCAAGAAGCCACCAACAACACAACTAATGAATCTCAATATGTAAAAAATATGATCACAGTAAGGGATTTTCAAATTAAAAAAAGTATGCATGATCACCTAAAAGCATGAAAACCACAAATAAAAAATTCCCTTTGATTCACAACTCGGTAATCGAATTCCACAGTAGTGTAGTTTTTCACTGCCTCTGTTAAATATAACCTATAAGTTGTCAATTCTTCTCCTCGCACGTAATAAATGTTGCAACACCACATACAAAAAAAACTGTAATGAACCATCGATTTTAATCTATAGGTATGACTAACATCTAACTGAGATATATTTGGAGTAGGTAAAGGTAAAAAATAACCTGGTAACATACGAGGCAGTTATCACTCCTTTCCATACACTCGAGGATACATGCAAGATGAAAATGGTGTTCACATTTTGTAAGTATCTTGGGATTCTCCTTATCGTATCCTGCCATAAGATATCAATTTCAAATATTAAATAATGATGTGTTTAAAGTTTACAGATGAATGATAAAAACTTGATCCACCCATAAAGGAGAGGACCTAATTTCAAAACATCTAGAAAAACATGGAGCTTCCTAACATAAATAGAAAAAGGCAAGATTGAATGCAACTTAATCATGATTACATGTGGTAATTAACTAGTCTATTTAAAGAACTGAAAAGTTTATTTAGGTGATCAAAACTAGAAGAATGTCAAATCCCACTAACGCGATTGGATTTTGAGGGTTTCATTCTGTAAGGCGGCCAAAGTTCGAAACTCGCAGCAGTCGGGAGGAGACACCCAAAACAATCCATCCATGTTAAGGGTTGGTGTGGACCAGGCCAAGTGCGATTGCTGGGTGATTTTGATGTCTTAGATTCCCTTGGGTCATGGGTTCTTAGACCACAGGCTAGTCCTATAGGTCACGAACATGCTAGCAAACAAAAATATGATAAAAAATGGAAGACTGTACTAAACATTAGAGGCAAAAAAAATAAGATGGATAAAATGAAGTATTGAACCCAAAACAAGAATAAAATAAGCTATATGTCTTTTGCAGGTCATCCTTGATTTTCCTGATATCAAGAACAAAGGCATAGTGGTATCCATTAAACTTTCACCAACCCTTCAAATAGTTATGCCAAGCCAAGAAAGCAAGAAAAAACCTCACTACAGAAGCCAAAATAAATAGGATTTTAATCCTACATAAAATTGGGCCACAGTCCAACCACAGATGAAAAAGGAAGGGATTAGCCTTCGTGATAAATCTCATGGACCCCTCACTCACCCCATAAATCCTTTATTCTGCAGCTTCTCTGCTTTATAAAACATGAATTGTTGTAATGTTTTAAGGATTAATTGTTTCTTTTTCACTATTTAGGGTCTCGAGATTATGAACTACAACTCTATCAATAATTTCCTTGGGTCCTTGTTAAATTTTCTACACTCTTTCTTCTCATTGTCATTCTGACTTCTATGACTTCTATAACCATCCTCCAGATCAAATAAAACTTTAATCCAAGACACAATTTCCAATTCCTCATCTACAAATGTAACATTTTTGTTGAAAAGCCAGCCTAATTGATCCAACCTTCATAGCAGAAATAGGTCTCATTGAAAGTCAAGTTTATGAAGGCCATAACATCCTTAGTATGGAACCTACGAAAAATATATACACGTGATATCTCAATAATCTAGAGTAGATAAACTATTTATCTTTACTTCCTCTTGGGAAGGAGGTAAATAAAAGGCCTGGAAATCTCATATAGTGGGATAATCCACATCTATAAAGATGGCCAACAATATGATTATGCCACATTAGTTTCTAACAGATTACATGAAAATTTGTGGAGGATTAAAACACAACATTGGAGTCTATTTTAGGAATTCATACTTTGTTGCAGTCATCTTACATTAGCATGGCAATATCATGTCAACTTTGGAGAATGGATGTATGAAGTTTCAAGTTCCTTGGTGGTTCTCAGCTATCACCAAGTCATCAAAACCATTTATATCTTACCAACTATTATCCATGAGAAATATTGTATTGAAAATCTAAGGATAAGACCCCAGAAGAACTCCATCCTCAGTCACTAGGTTTCTTGTAGGCACCTACAACTGGTTCAAGAAAATCATTGCTATATTCAGTTGTTTAACTACCGAGGCAATATTGCCATGTTACCAGTAAACCTATTATGTTGGATACTGGAAAACTGGATTATTTGTTCACTAATTTGCAATCAACAACTCTCATGAATGATGTAGTAGTCATTCACCTAGCCAGTGGATTTGAATGGAAATTTAATGGATAGGATTGGAGCACTTCCTATTGATTCAAATATTAGGAGGGAGTATATATTAGGATGTATCCTCTGAAAACCTTTAATACTAGACAAAAACTTGGGGAATCACCATGGAAATTTCATATGTATGGAAAACATACGCACTAAATGACCTAGAGCCAAACAGGCTCACATGACTTCTATATAGCTAGAAAAATTGAGCAAGGAAGATGGAGCTGACAAAGGTGAAGGTTCTCACTAGGCTTGTCAGCCACAGGACCTTTGCAAATAATTTTGAACTAGAATTATTTTGGGCAAGAACCCCCAGAAACTAACAGAGGTAGTGATTGTAAAGAACCCATCTTACTCTACATGTAAATATGAAATCAATCTTCACGTATGAATCAAGCCTGGCACAATAGCTCAGAGGCAACAAATATAAGAGTTGTAATCATAGAAATTCATCCCCACCTCAAACAATAACAAGAAAAGGGATTTCAGGTAGAAGACAATGATGATGATGGATGAGGGTAAAGGTTAATCACCTAAGGCCATTGTTTAGAAAAAATGGCCCTAAGGCTTGAGACTAAGAAATAAAGAAATTATATTAATGTCCACAATATATCAGCAACACCAAGAAAAGATACACAAAATTAAGTAAGAACTACAACTTATAGTTTTGTGCTTTTCAACGATTTGGTCACATGTAATTAAGCTTTCCCAAAATGCAACCTTGATTATTACTCGAATACTAGTTCTTTGCTAAATACAATTTCAATTCCCAATGATCATATTTCCCCCTTCCCACCTATAAATGGGAATACAGAAAACTAGAATTTCTATGGACCACTCCCCCTCCAAGTTCTTCCTTACTACCATCTTAATATGTTAGTGCAATATTTTCCACGGAACAAACAATGGGACATTTTTCTTCCTACACAAATCCAATAAGGTTATTACCCTCCTATGCAGAAATGCCTTCATATACCTCTTTGTTCCGGATTTCACATGGTACAAAAGAGATGCCTACTTCATTACATAACGTTTAAGAACTTTGTTATCAAAGGTTGACATATCCAAAAACTATGCTAACTAGATGCATAGAATGAAAACATCTTGTATGTTATTGTCATCTTCACCTCTAGATCAGAGATAGGTTCTAAAATTTATTTTGGGACTCTAAAGTAGACTGGAAGACACTAATATCTCTTCTTAAACATAAAACTCTTCATCAAAAAGATTTTTTCCCCATGTTACTTCTCAAACTCTCACCCATTGTGTAAAATTCCCAATCCAAAGGTGAAAATCTAAGGGAAACTTGGAGGGACTATCCAATGTCACCACAAAAACCCACTCGCACTCTTTAGGTTGGTTCTTCTCCAACTCAAGGTGGTCTTCACTAAGGTAGGATTGCTAAATATTAGGCAATAAAGGGCTCAAGGTGAGATGAAGAGTGTCTTTAGCAAAACAAGTATTGCAGAATAGGTTTAAAAGAATGATGGGAGAATCAAGACTAGTCTCAAGTATATTGGGCAAGTGGAGTCAAGAATTGGTTACCAAGAGAAGTAGCTATGGGATTGAAATTGAACATAGCCCTAATAAAGGATCTACAAAACATTTATCTTTCTTCCCACAAATATAAAAAATTACTTGTAGGAATTCTTGATGAGGAAAACCAACAATGCATGTATGAAGGTATGTATACAAATGGACAACATAAACATAGCAGCAAATTTGAATTAAGACAAAGCATGTTACATTATCTTACCATCCATAGACACAAAGATAAATAAGAGGGAATGAGCCACAATTAAAGTCTTCTTAACAAGGGACCTATATTCCTAATTAGGAATAGAAGTTACCCATATCTTTTCATCCATTCAAACATCCTTGATGCAAGTGACCTCCAACATTAGTATTCAGCAATATCATCGCTCTATGATTATGTCATATCTCTATGATTTCAATGTTCAACTTGTTACATACGCATTCTAAATCAATGTATTTAGCATGTTTATGCATGGAAACAATTCCTCTTTGTATCCAACCTTGTGGAATCACAAGACCTTAATATTAAAATCCTTGGGTTCCTGTCCTTGGCTTATTTTCCTGATCACAATGATTTGTGGAAGGTTCAACATCATTGTCCATATCATAGAGGAATGAATAAGTAGGCTTTGAGGCAATGTTGAGTAGCAACACCATGTCCATGACACAATGAAAAGACACAATGAAAAGAATGGTAATGTTCTTTGTCATGTCAGACAAAATGAAACATGTCACAAGACTTTCAAAGTTGCATATATCATGTCACAAGATTTTGGAAGTTGCATCATTAAGAGAAGCTGAAATTATCATTAAGTGTATAACAAAATTACATTCATAGATATATACAAGCCATAGAAATAGCCTTGTGTATATTATCAACTATATAATGTAAATCTAAATGAATTTTAAAATTATTACATGACATCATGAATTTCTTTTAGTCTTCTTTTTTGCTTTCCACTTCTTAGGAAAATCATCAATGTCCATGTCTTTGTTTATTGGGTGCTCTTCAGCAGATGATGTTTTTTCATTCCTTTCATGCCAAGTACGTCTGATCTCATACTCACGGTCTGGATGCTGCTGTGAGGATCCATCACCTAAAAAAATAAAAAATATTAAATTTATATGGCCAATTTTTAAATATCATTGAAGTAGTTCATTAATATTAAAAAAAAACTCTGCAATGTAATTATTTACCTGGTCCTTTAGTCGGCACCGTTGGAATGGTTTCCGACCTGTTCACTTGATCTTTAGGTCCAAGATGATCATCTATGACATTCTCTGCCATTGAAACATCAAAATTTATAAGTACAAAATTTATAAGTATATGATTAATATATAGACATTTTACCATCATGGGCCTCAATCACAGGAACATCTTGGGGCTACACCTCACTGGGATGGGGCTGCTGGGGAGCACCATGATCTTCTGGTTGTGTTTCACTATCAATGCTCTTTTGTTCAATACTAATGGTTTTGTTGATCATGATTCTCCCCTGATTAAAACAAAGTAAGACACTAAATTATGGACGATATCAAACATTTACGTATTTTGTAAGTAACGAAAGGTTAATGTGGACTGATTTTTATTTACCTTATCCCACAAATTGGATCTTGGGGTCTGCCCCATGCTTTTCCTATGATCAACCATGGATTTATAACTATACTTGTAACAAAGTTGGAGGTCTTCCTCCGTGGTTTCAGTTCCAAATTTGTCGCCGCATTGCATAAGGGTATGGTTTTTTAATGTTTTTGGCTGCAATTACTTTAAAGTTGTAAGGTGATACAAATAATATTCTTAAGATGTTTGGGTACTTATGATTTGTGACTGTAACCTCGAGTAGCCACCCTAGCCTAGCTTGTGTTGGCCATGTTTGGAAATCCTTGCTTTGGTTGTCTTCGAAGTGTTAGGAAACCTATCATCAAAATTTTCAAGTATGTTATATATAACCACACTTTTATTTAGATCTAAAGAAAAATAAAGCTAGTGTTGAATTCAAAAAATTGTAATTTACCTTGGTGTACCAGTTATTTGTTGTCCTAAATTTTTCAAATTCTTGTCTTTTGCATCATCAATGATGTCCTTCCACTCCCTCTCTAGAATTGAGGGAGGACGCTCATACCTAGGATTTCTTGCCAAGCTTCGTCTATAAAAATCCCAGGTATATTTTAAATATTCACCCACTACAGATGTGACCGCTTTTGTATTGAATGTGTCTACACCAAATATGCCTTCAAGATAATCCATACGTTCCTTTTTGAGGTTGGAATTCTAGCAATTCCACCTCATGTGTAAGGTTTCCCCAAAAATAAAAAATGCCTTTCTCTCTATGTGCCTATAAAAAAGGTCATTTCCTACACACAAAAAGATATGATCATTAATTTAAAATTAATAATCTAGATGATTTATGTATGAGGACAATATTAAATGATTAAAATATGAATTAAAACTACCTGGGAGTCTTGATTGTTTTAATGTAAGTCCATTATCGTCGACAAAAAATGTGCATGGAAGGGTCCCCAAGCTTGTCACACGTCTAGCTCCAGGAAATGCAACCATCTTAACCACATCACTATGATCCTCATCTTTGCCACCCTCTCTAGAATTTGATCGAGGTGTGGATGCCTATTATGTTGGAAATACTAATACAACTGAGAGGGGGGGTGAATTAGTTGTATATAAGCTTAAACAATTTTATACCTTCTTAACAATTATTAATATTTCTTCATGTGTCATCAAGCAACATACAGCATATGGACAGTAAGAGTAAAGATCATCAGTCACACATAAAATACACACAGAGA
>SNQJ01S0001616.1:68936-80036 GCA_010110895.2 Picea sitchensis
TTTTGAATCATCTTGTACTTGAACATTTAAGTGGGGTAAAAGGAGGTTGCCCCCTCGAAGAGGATTATTATCTGATATTATCTCTTTTTCAAGGCGTTGAGTACTTTTCTTGAGATTTTTCTATGCTATATTGATGTTTGGTTCTTAACAATGGTACATACATTTATGAAAGTTTAGATGGAGTATATTTTTTAAGATAATCCTCAGTTCTCTCAGTTTATGCATTCAATCGAGGAAGAGGTTTGTCATCTAAAAGATGAAGAAATGAAAAATATGGAGCCATCACATGGCCTCAATGTTGACAGGGAAATCTAATGTATCTCATTTAATTTAGAGAATGGGACTTCCTTCATATTTTTTGTTGGTGACCCTATTTATGAGACTTACTGGGAATATTGCAGCCAAACATAGCCACACTTCAAACATGACTTATTTTCATTTTCACACACCATTCTTTTTGTTTAAATATGGGAGAATAAAGGATCGGAAAATGACATGGTTTTAGCCACATATGGTACTAATTCACCTAAGGGAAGCCTTGTTTCCCAACAACGAGATCCTAAGATGAAGAAAACTCCATTTCCTAGTACTTATGTTGATATAACCACTAGAAATGACTAAATATTTACCTCTTTCAATTATCTGAATTTTTCTTAAAAGACAAAAGAACCAAAGCATTCATGGACTATTAAAATAATTGTTGTTTTTAGGCATTCAGATTCCACTTTAAAAGAAGACATTAAAAGTAATATTTCATGTGGAATAGATAACAAAGGACCTAAACCAAATGATGAAGGTTCTGAAAATTCATATGATGAGTTTAGTGGTGAATTATTGATTAAGAGGGTGGATAGAGGCTATGAGAACATTGTAGGTGAAGGAGAAACTGGAAATGTAGTTTTGGATGCACATAACTTGTTCCCACAAATTTCAAATTCCTCTCATAAACTTCACAATAATCTATGCACTCCAAAAAGAATGTGGATTCAATATATATTGACTAGCATTGCAAGGAATATGAGGTAGAATGTTAGATCAAACTTTGTAATTTTTCATTTGTATCCAAAATCGTACAAACTGCCAAGTATAAGGGTGTTGATCTATTAATGCTCTTAGAGATGATTTTATGACTAATATTATTTTCAACCTAATACTATTCTCACAATGACAATGATACCAATGTTAAAACTAGGGATTTAACTACATTTCACAAAGGATTACCGATTTTAGAGAGACATTTTTTGGCAGGCAAGAGGAGAGACATTACCAAGTTCCACGACATCTCTGTAGGATTTTTTGGATAGGGATCCTTTGCCTCTGTCGATGTCCAATCGAAAGCCTAAACCCTTGAATATATACACTTATCTACCTCTATCAGATGGGGTTTTTCTCCTCTGCCTCTGCCGGATAGAGTTTTTCTCCTCGAACGCCCGCGAACACGATGTATGGTCATGAATCAGGATTGGTTTTTCTCCTCGGATGCCCAATTTTGCCTGAGACGTGGTTTTGGTGTTTCTCCTCGGACATCGGATTGGTTTTTCTCCTCCTCGGATGAGGTTTTTCTCATCTAGTAGATGGTCGACGCCCAATTTGTTTTTGTAATGAATGGGTGCGGGTGGATTAGTTTTGCATTTGTATTTTTTTTGTTTTTCTTAATGTTTTATTATTAATTGTTTTAATTTAATTAATATATATTTTAATTAAATTCATCATAATATAATGGATTATATTATGAATTATAGGATAGGAATTAAGGTGATAGGTACTAGGAATTGCATGGATTAATAATTGGAGAATATGGGGTTTAGGGGTTAAGGGGTTATAATGGTTGGGGGGGGGTAAGCAGTTATAGGTGTTAAGGTTCAGGGGTTATATTAGGGTTTATAAGAGTTAAAGGATATAAGGGCTAGGAGTAAGGGAGTATATTAGTTAGGGTTACAACGGTTGGGATTATAAATCTTATAGGTTAAGGCTATATCAATGTTTATAAGATTTATGGGATATAGGGGTTGGGATAAGGCTCAAATGTCATGGTTAAAGGTGCTAGTGGTAATTTTATGGTCTATAAATATTGGTGGATGTGGTTTATAAGGGTTGAATGTTAAGGGTTATATGGGTTATATTGATTATAAGGTTTAGGGGTTATAGGTTCATAAGTGTTAGGTTTGATAACTTATGGATGATGGGTTATAGGAGTAAAATGTTCATATGGTCTATAAGGTGAGGAGTTAGGGACTATAATTTAGGGGGTTAGGGGTATGGGATTATAGGTTTTATAAATTACATGAGTTAGGGGTTATAGTGGTTAATTGTTAGCAACTAGGTAATATAGAATTTAGTTGTTATATGTGTTAGGTATTACATTACGTGTTAGGGGGGATAAAAGTTATAGTAAATATTTATAGGGACTAGGAATTTGGGGTTATAGGAGTTAAGGATTGATAATGGTTATTTGAATTAGTGATTATAGGGGTTATAGGGTTCAAGAGTTTAGTATTAAGTGTTATAGGGGTTTGGGGTAATGGGTTATAAGGGTCCATAATGATAAGGATTATAGGATTTGGGGATGATTGAGGTTAGTTTTAATGTGGGTTAAGATTGGTAGTGATAGGTCAAAGGGGTGAATGGTATATATGTTATAGGTGTTAAGGATAAGGGGTTATAAAAATTAAGAGAGATAAAAGTTATATGCTTTAGGGGTGATAAGGGTTAGGGTTAATATAGGTTAAAAATTGTAGTGGTTAAAATGTATAGAGTTTATGGGTTACGAATTATATGTTATAGGGATTACAATATATATGAGTTATATGGATTATGGGTTACGGGTTATGGAGGTAATGGATATATAGGTTAGGGGTTATAGAAGTTTAGGGTCTTAAGGATTATGCAAGTTTTGGGTTTAGGGGTTATGGTTTAGAGGTTAGTTGTTAACAGAGATACAGTTTAGGGGTTACCACAGCTAGGATTTATATGAGTCAGAGATGACAGGAGTTAGAAGGGTAAGAAATTATAAAGGTTAGGATGATAGGTTATAGGGGTCAATATTATATGAATTATGGGTATTAGGGGTGATAAGGTTATCAAGTTAAGTAATTATGAGGGTTAAGAGTGATAGGTTGTTGGGGTGAATGTTACACTCATTATGGGGTTATATTTGTTAGGGTTTACAAGTGTTGGGGAAAGGGGTTATACGAGTTAGTCATCCTATCTGTTAGGTGTAGAGTTTATAAAGTTTGAGGGTTATAGAGTTTATGGGTTATTAATAATAAGGGTTATATGGGTTAAGAGTCGTAGGGTTTAAGAATTAGGACATAAGAGTTCAAGGTTATATTAGGAATGGTAAGTGTTTGGGGGTAGTGGTTGACGGTTATAATGTTTATGGATTAACTTTTATAGGTGTTATAAATTTTATTGATTATGAGTTGTAGTGGTTATGTCTTATATTATGGGTTATAATGTATCGTGGAAGTGGTTATTTTTTTTTGGATTCATATGGGTTAGGAATGAGATGTGTTATAGGGTTATGGATCAAAGGGTATAGGAATCCACTGTTATTTTAGTTAGATGCAATAGAATGTGTAAGGATTAGAGATTATATGTCTTTATAAATACCAAGGGTTCTATTATTTGTTAATGGGATATGGGTTATTGAGATTATAGATGGTAGGGGATAAGGAGGTTATATTAGGGTTTATAATCTTAAGAGGGTTATAAATGTTAGGGGTTATATGTTAACAATTACAAGGGTTTGGTTTATAAGAGTCTTGGTGGAAAACTATTTGAACATGTACAATTTCTAGTTTTAAGGTCGTTTTACATTAATGTTATGTAACTATTAAGGTGGATTATAAGGTACATGTATGTTCTATGTATGAAGGTAAGGAATATTAGATCTCAGTTTGCTTGTATAGAGTGTTAACAAAGGGAGGTCTTGTGTTAAACAACTTTAAAATCCATGTGTAGACATAGTCAAACACCAAAATTTGGGTATACTAGGAAGATTTAAATAGGATTTATATCCACCACCTATTATTCGTATAATTGTGTCTTGGTTCCTAGAAGTGTTAAAATCTTGTGTTCAATTTGAACATTTTTTCCTATTTTGAAAAGTTTTTGCATGTGGTTTTGGAGAGGAACTTGTCAACTAACTTGGAGTAAATTGTAAACCCATAAATTTTAAATACAAAATGCCATCAAGTGTCTTCTTCTTGCCACCAAAATCATGGGCCAAAGTCCCATGTTTTCGAACAATTTCGATGAAGATGCTATAACAATGAAGAACATCATGTTCATTGAAAATTTGTTGCTACAATACTATGACAACAATGATGACATTTATTGATCATTCCAGGTATATTGTTCATTCATGAGGCCAAAAGAATATCGGCTCGTGCATATTTAGACCTTATTGTAGCACTGATTGCATTAAGGTAACTTATTTTAACTATGTATTTCTCCATAAGAAAGAGAGAGAGTTAACCTATGGTAGTCAATTTGCTTTTAAAAGAGATTAATAATATTTTATAATTGCATTTTTAATGACCCAATTCTTCAATGACATGGGCTCATAACCATATAGCGCTTTAAATTGGGTAATTTTGGAGGTAGAGTAATACATAATATCATACCAATATTCCATTAGATGGAACCACCTCACCCATTTCCTTTGTTTATCCCATGTGTACATTTGAAGATACCCCCTCATCCAAGCACTTATAAACTACCTTTGTTTAATGGTGATAGGTACTAGGCTTATTGTTTGATTGTCAAATTGTTTATGTGAGTCATTTTTGAGTCCAGAAACCCCCCCATGCCATCAATGCATGTGTCTAGTCTAACCATGTCAATGCATGATTAATCACACAAGATTCAAGTTATTTTATGTCTTTGGTTTTTTCTCTCATCTAAGTATCCTTTTGAACGACATAGATGATGAATATAAAGAGTGAGTTTGTTAGCAATCTTTGAGTCTGGAAACCCTCCCATATTGTCAAGGCATGTGAAAAATCTATCCATGTCAAATATCGGTGCATACAAAAACATTTTGAAAAAAGTTCAATGGTGGCCCCATTCATAGGTCACTGTTTCCCATCATGTACTCTATCCCTAGTACAATGTCTTTTAATAGATTTTTCCTTTAAAATCCGACCGAGAAAATTAAAAATAAATGAGGACCAGAAGGGTCGATATATAGAATGGGTGTGTGAGTGGTATTTGAGTCTAGAAAGCCTCCCATATCGTCAAGGCATGGGAACAGTCTATCCATGTCAAATTTCAGTGCATAAAGAAACATTTTGAAAGAATTTCAACGTTGGCCCCATTCACAGGTTATTGTTTCACATCATGTACTCTACTCCTCGTACAATATATTTTAGTTGTTTCCTTTAAAATATGACCGATATTCACATCCTCACATCTGATACTGCAAGGGCATGCAATAAATTCGATAAAGAAGTACTTGATTAATCACATAAGCTTCAAGTTATTTTATGTCTTTTTTTCGTCTCTCTCATTTAAGTACTAAGTTGATCCATGTCCAAATGAATAATGTTTTTTTCAAAGAGACTAAGTCACAATCCCCTCTACCCACAAATGACCCTAAGAAGAAGTCTAAAAAAAAATCCCTAAAGTGCTTATGTTTGTTAAGATCATTAAAATAATTTGAGATGGAGCCAAGGGAGTTGGTGGGGGGACTAGCCATGGACAAGAAAATGACTTCTACTATTGAAATCAAATCATATATATCATTTCCTAAGTGTCAATAAAGGAAATAAGTAAGAGAGGGTAAACAACTCACCATCAATGGGGTCTTTAGAGAAGGGACGACCTAAAAATTGGTTACAAAATTATCATTATTTCACTAAATTCTAGAGGGGTTGGGGGTGCCCAGAAACAGTTATCCCTCAAATGAATGTTTTCAATTTACCAACCTAATGTTATGATGCTACAAGAAATTTTTCAACCTAATGAAGAGCTTTGTGTGCATTTAAAACTGTAAAATTCCCACTCAATTATTTTTGGTCTTTTTCTTGGTTTTACTGTGTTGGCCTTTCATCAAACAATTTTCCACTGAAATGTTTATAGAGGTTGTTATGAATTTACTCATTGTTGTAGAAATTTTATATGAACTCCTGATTTAAATAGGAAGGGTGCACTCTGCATGAATTTCGAAAGAGAATTGGGTTAATATTCCCGAACCAGGACATGGTGGTGGACGACAATGTTAGGAAATATGGAGATGTCATCGAGGGCTTGGGAAGAGTTATGTTTTCTTTTTAACGACTTTACCACCCTGAAATCAGTTCAACTGAAGATAGGGTCCAACATCTGGAAGAGAACCACACATCTTGCGGTGTTTGTTTCCCCCTCAACATCCATTGAAAATATGGAGAATCGGGTACCATCTGTGCCTGATCATACTCGTATCTGCCTCCTTGGATTTTTCAATGTCCACTAGGTTAGCGATCTTGATGAGATAATATCTACCTTGCGCTACTTGTTTTCTCTTGGCTCTGGACCAATTTGTTAGTGTTCTAAGAAGAATCAAGTTGTTATTCTCTTCTCCACTAATGAAAACTATGCTAGTGAAGTTCATGTCGAGAAGCATCTTCCCTGGATAAAAATGATGCTTGATCAACTTGGTCTTCCTCCACAAACACATTCCACCTTTTTGAAAATCAAAGTACCATTGAGATGATTCATAGTCCAATGAATCATCATAAGACAAAACACATGGATATTTGGATGCACTAAATTTGGCAACCTCATGCTCAAGGACATCTTGTGCGGATCTGTGTTCCTTTAGTAGATAAACAAGTAGATATCTTCACCAAATCTCTTCTAGATCCCTCCTAAACCCCTGTAACTATAATTTTTAATAATATTACGTACAACCATTATTACCGAGTAACCATCTAACCCCTGAGAACCTATGGACATTAACCCTTATAATCACTATAATTTATTTCCCCAAAGGCATTTGACTCTTAACCACCACAATTTTTAGAATCCCAAACCCCTAAACCCTTAAAAATTTAACCCTGATCTTTAACCCTTATAACCCCAAACATGTACATTAACTATTACATCTATCCATTATTAGTATTATTCTATCACCTATGTTAACCCTAATCACTTATAACCTCTATAATTTCTAACTTATAAACCCAAAATAGCTAAAGCCTAACTTATTAACCCTAAGCACCTAATACCTAATACCTAAAGCCTAACTTTTCGTCGATAGTATAGCAAATTCATCGCAAGATTGTTTACATTCATCTCTCTGGCGACGATATCAAATGATGCTTGGATTCATTTCATACTTGGTTTATCAACTTGAAATCTCAATTTTATACTTTGCAAGCTAGTTGGACCTTCAGTCAAATACAAATATGAAACTTGGAATCATTAACATATCTACTAGAACATATGAAAAATAGGGTTTATGGTTTCCATGATGAATTGATGATGGAAGAAAGTGGGTCTTTCAATCAAATTTGAGTCCAGAAACCCTTCCATATCGTTAAGGCATGCAAATAGTCTATCCATGACAAATTTTAGTGCATACAGAAACTGTTTGAAAACATTTCAACGTTGGCCCCATTTGCAGGTCCATGTTGCCCACCTCTAGTATCTTGATGGTGTTGATTAAGAAATCAATGAAATAGAGGGATTTTTCATCACAAATATGATGCATATACATTGTATATACATTAATGTATAACCTAGAAGAAAAATGAAGAAAGATCGACGAAAACCTAAAACTTGCATGTACCAAATTGGGTACTCTGAAAGAAAATTAAAGGGTTTATGGTTTACATGATGAATTGATGATGGAAGAGAGTGGGTGTGTCACTCAAATTTGAGTCCAGAAACCCTCCCATATCATTAAGGCATGACAATATTCTATCCATGACAAATTTAAGTGCATACAAAAACTGTTTGAAAAACTTTCAATGTTGGCCCCATTCGCAGGTCCCTGTTGCCGGTGTCTAGTCCTCGTGTAATTTTTGTTCCTCATTCCTTGACCATGGTGTAGTCCCCAATATCTATTATTTTTGTACAAAATTACATACTAATGGCATGAAATTATCGACAAACTTTTTTCGTCGACAGTATAGCAAATTCGCCACAAGATTATTTACATTCGTCTCTCTTGCAACGATATCAAATGATGATTGGATTCATTTCATATTTGGTTTATTAACTTAAAATCTCAATTTGATACTTTGAAATCTATCTGGACCTTCAGTCAAATACAAATATGAAACTTGGAATCATTAACATATCTACTAGAACATATGAAAAATAGGGTTTATGGTTTCCATGATGATTTGATGATGAAATAAAGTGGGTGTGTCAGTCAAATTTGAGTCCAGAAACCCTCCCATATCGTTAAGTCATGCGAATATTCTATCCATGAAAAATTTTAGTGCATACAGAAAATGTTTGAAAAAATTTCAACGTTGGCCCCATTCGCAGGTCCATGTTGCCCACCTCTAGTATCTTGATGGTGTTTATTAAGCAATCAACGAAATAGAGGGATTTTTCATCACAAATATGACGAAGATACATTGTATAAACATTAATGTAGAACCTGAAAGCAAAATGAAGAAAGACCGACGAAAGACTAAACCTTGTGTGTACTAAATTGGGTACTCTGCAAGAAAATTAGGGTTTATGGTTTACATGATGAATTGATGATGGAAGAAAGTGGGGTTCTCACTCAAAATTGAGTCCATAAACCCTCCCATATCGTTAAGGCATGCCAATAGTCTATCCATGACAAATTTAAGTTCATACAAAAACTATTTGGAAACATTTCAAAGTTGGCCCCATTCGTAGGTCCTTGTTGCGGGTGGCTAGTCCTCATGCAATTTTTGTTCCTCATTCATCGTTCCTTGACCATGGTGTAGTCCTAAATATCAATTATTTTTGTACAAAATTACATACTAATGGTATAAAATTATCGACGAACTTATTTCATCGATAATATAGTAAATTCATTGCAAGATTATTTACATTTGTCTCTCTTGTGACGATATCAAATGATGCTTGGATTCATTTAATATTTGGTTTATCAAGTTGAAATATCAATTTGATACTTTTTAAGCTAGCTGGACCTTCAATCAAATACAAATATGAAACTTGGAATCATTAACATATCTACTAGAACATATGAAAAATAGGGTTTATGGTTTCCATGATGAATTGAGGATGGAACAAAGTGGGTGTGTCAGTCAAATTCGAGTCCAGAAACCCTCCCATGTCGTTAATGCATGTGAATAGTCTATCCATGAGAAATTTCAGTGCATACAGAAACTGTTTGAAAAAATTTCAATGTTGGCCCCATTCACAGGTCCATGTTGCCCACCTCTAGTATCTTGATGGTGTTGATTAAGAAAGCAACAAAATAGATGTATTTTTCATGACAACGATGATTCATATACATTGTATATACATTAATGTAGAACCTGAAAGAAAAATGAAGAAAGACCGACGAAAGCCTAAAACTTGCATGTACCAAATTGGGTACTCTGAAAGAAAATTAGGGTTTATGGTTTACATGATGAATTGATGATGGAAGAAAGTCAGTGTGTCACTCAAATTTGATTCCATAAACCCTCCCATATCATTAAGGCATGCCAATAGTCTATCCATGACAAATTTCAGTTCATACAAAAACTGTTTGAAAAAATTTCAACGTTGGCACCATTCACAGGTCCCTCTTGCTGGTGTCTAGTCCTCGTGCAATTTTTGTTCCTCATTCATCGTTCCCCATTCCTCATTCCTTGACCATGGTGTAGTTCTTAAGATCCATTATTTTTGTATAAAGTTACATACTAATGGCATAAAATTATCGACGGACGTTTTTCGTCGATAGTATAGCAAATTCATCGCAATATTATTTACATTCGTCTCTCTTGTGACGTTATCAAATGCTGCTTGGATTCATTTAATATTTGACTTATCAATTTGAAATCTCAATTTGATACTTTTCAATCTAGTTGGACGTTTAGTCAAATACAAATATGAAACTTGGAATCATTAGCATATCTACTAGAACATATGAAAAATAGGGTTTATGGTTTCCATGATGAATTGATGATGGAAGAAAGTGGGTGTGTCAGTCAAATTTGAGTCCAGAAACCCTCCCATATCATTAATTCATGAAAATATTATATCCATGACAAATTTTAGTGCATACAGAAACTGTTTGAAAAAATTTCAACGTTGGCCCCATTCGCAAATCCATGTTTCCCGCCTCTAGTATCTTGATGGTGTTGATTAAGAAATCAATGAAATAGAGGGATTTTTCATCACAAATATGATGCAGATACATTGTATATACATTAATGTAGAACCTAAAATCAAAATTAAGAAAGATCGATGAAATCCTAAAACTTGCGTGTACTAAATTAGGTACTCTAAAAGAAAATTAGGGTTTATGGTTTACATGATGAATTGATGATGGAAGAAAGTGGGTTTGTCACTCAAATTTGAGTCCATAAATCCTCCCATATCGTTAATTCATGCTAAGAGTCTATCCATGACAAATTTCAGTGCATATAGAAACTATTTGAAAACATTTCAACGTTGGCCCCATTCGCAAGTCCCTATTGCCAGTGTCTAGTCCTCATGCAATTTTCGTTCCTCGTTCCTCCTTCCTTGACCATGGTGTAGTCCCCAAGATCCATTATTTTTGTACAAAATTACATACTAATGGCATAAAATGTCCTATAGAAATACCAAATTAATATCCGCTACATAAGTCTTTTGTCTTTTTTCAACGACTATGTAATGAATCTCAATTCTAAGAAGATTCAAATAGGTAACAATATTGATGAAATCTTATACAATCATGATGGTATAAAAATGAAAGATCTTCTCTTGGTTTCAAGAATAAGTTATCCTCTACTGAAAAAGGCCAACCACGTGAAGGTGGAAGCTCACATGACCCCTCCCCTCCCCCTCACATCACTCTCAATTGATCCCCAAAACCCAATCTATAAAATATAAAATAATCGAAAGAAACGTCCTATTAAGATTCATGCATAGAAACTACAAAAACAAAAATTAATGAAGGTACATGAAATTATG
>SNQJ01S0001616.1:82203-130744 GCA_010110895.2 Picea sitchensis
TCTCTTCCAATACTTTATATCATCTTCATGGATTTCTTTCAATGACAACCATCTACATGAGATTGTGACACAAGAAAATAACATGTTTCAACATAACATAATATAATATATTACATTACATTACAAGTAAAACATGTGTCATTGAGTAAAACAATAATTTGAAAGAACATTTTGCATATAAATCACAACTACATCTTAGCTCATGTATTTTCCAAGATCATATATGACTTGTTTGAAGTTGTTGTCAAAGTCATTTGGGAGAGATAGTGGTAGAACATACTGTAACAACAAATGAATCGTTATTTGTTTCGACCAAAGTTGACAAGCAAGAATAAAAAAAAAAAAATATCTATAAAGCCAATATATATAAATATGTATACCAAAATTATTACCTTAATGAAGGTATGCAAATCATGTGTTTTTACCCCACCAAATTCACCTTTCTTCGTTAAGATATTTTTTATGTTTGAAGCAAAACCTGTGGGAAATTTAATTCTTTGAATGACCTCTTTTACATCATTTCTTTGTTTCTATGTTAATAACCATGGAAGGTTATTTCGGTCTAGTAATCCATCTGATCTATTTGAATATTGGATCACACTTCACATTGCATGATTGGCTTCCTGAATGTCAGTACAAATTTTGACAATTTTGTCTTTGTCCCTCCTATCATCTATGATTCGCCATAACGTTTTAGTCACATTCTTCCCGATATGCATTATATCAAACAAATGAGCTATTTTTAGCTCCTCATAGTAGGGCAACCTCATGAATTGAGTGGGATAAGATTTCATTCCTCATGGAAGCCCATTAATAATACCTTCATGATGATTGCAACCTTCATGAAGCATAAAAGAAATCACAAAAATAATTATCAAATACGGTAAAATAAATTCAATGATTAAAATAATCATTCAAAACATTACACGATCTATGATACATTATGAAATTGAGTACCTTGATGATTTCTATTATATTCCAACCTCCATAGGTGAGGTGTCATTCTTCGTGGTTTTAAACCAGTCTCTTCTTTCCCATTGAAAATATTTTTTTCAGTAGTATGATACCTATGGTTCTTAGGAAGAAGGTGCATGTACTCATCAAACACCATATTTCATAAAAATTTTGAATGAATATACTTCATCTTAGGGCCACAAACTGGACATGCAAATTTACCCTTTGTTTGAAGACCTGCAACAAATGGATTAATGTCAATTATACGATGAGATTATTTAAAAAGTAAACATACACCATGATAACACTATAATATTATATAGTATTAAAGAACAATAATGGAATTCTTATAGATACCAAAAAAATGTGTTAGTCCAGGGGCATCATGAATTGTCCATAAAAGTATTCCACGGAATTTAAATTTCTTCTCCCGGATTGGTTTATATATACCATGCATTGTGATGCAAACCCATAAATTTAGTAGCTCGTTGATAAGAGGCTCGATATATACATTCATATCTTTAACTTGGTACTTACTTAATTGTTTGAAATTACACATAATTACTAAAGGAATGATATCATGTAATATATATAATTAAATAAATAAACAAAAGATATTATGCAAAAATTGAAACAAATGAAAATGTTAAATCCAAAAAATTAATGTAAACAAATACCTGGAACAATCATTGTCAACATTATGTGCTCCCTTTTTATTGACATCCAAGGAGGAATGTTATTGTTGATAACAAAAATTGGCCACACTGAGTAAATATACCTAAGCTCTCTGAATGGATTAACACCATCAACTTCCAATGAAAGCCTAACATTATGAGGTTCATCTTTGAAATCTACCCATTTTCCTCAATTTCCCTAAATGCAGAACCATCGATAGGCATTCGAAGAACACCATATTCACTTCTGTTATGTGCATGGTAATCCATAAATTGTGCTATGATTTCACACCTGAACAATAGTTGCAAACGTGGAATTGTGGGAATATGAAGAAGAACCTTTCTAGGCACCCTTTTTGTTACTTGATCGGTTTGATATCTACTGATAAGACATTGCAGACATTCAATTTTCGAAGCATGTTGTCCATAATATATAATATGGTCATTAGGACATGCATCTATAGTTTGATAATCCATTCCGATGTCTTTCATAATGGCATGCAAACTTCAATATGTGCGAGGTAAAATATTTGACGATGGTAACAAAAATTCACCTAACAATCTACAACATAACAAACAACTAGTTAATGTAAGAATATTAATCGTAAAAATTATTTTACACATTAATTAACACAACAAAAAAAATATAAAAAAATCAACATTTATGTATAGTATGAGATGAAACATATTACATACCTTAGTATCTGTGTCATACAAGTATTCGACAAATTATTCATAACCTTTAAGTTCACCAACGCGGAGAGAAGATTTGCTCTTGATCCTTCTGTTGGGCTCTAAAGATGTCCTAAAAACAACCTTAGTTTAACATTAATTTATCAACCCAAGGATTCATCTTTTATCTCAAGAACATCAACAAAGTCTATGCAAATAGATTGTAGAGGATAAAATCGTGTAGCTAAAGCAAACCTGAGTTTATCCACAATCAAGTTCCTCAAATGTTCATTTAAAGATTCTAAGATTGAGATCTTACTTAACAGAATTGAAATCTAATTGCTAACATGTTGTGAATGAAAAGGAACTAGCTAACCTGCTAAATTCATTTAACCGAAAGGCAATGATTGAATCTGAGTAAAGACTTGCAGAATTAACTATTAACTAGGATTCAAATTGCTAGAAAGGAAATAGTGAATTATTCTAATGGAAAGAAACTGCAATTGTAACTTGAACTGAAAAGAATGACAATTGTAACCTATTTGAAAGGAACAACAAATGTGAATCTTAAATAAAAGGAACTGCACGTATGAAAATGTGAGGAACTGTCAAGAATAAAACTACAATAATGGAAATTAGAATCAACAATCATTAACACTCAAGAGAGATATCTATCTTCTGTATGCAAACCATATGAAATCATTGTTTAGTTCTAATCGATGATGTCAATCAAAGTTCATTTAATGTCAACCCGGGAAGGTAAACTTAGAAGCGCTACCTAAAATATATAGATCTAGAAAGATTCAACTACCTAAATGAGGGTTTGATGTAGCAGGAGCCAATACTCTTTTACAAGAGATTGTACTTTGGTTCTTTCTCACGAGGGTTTGATGTAGCAGGATCCAATACTCTTTTACAAGAGATGTACTTTGGTTCCTTCTCACTTAAACACCTCTACAATTTAAACAAATCTACCTACTAAAAACAAAGTGCTTATGTTTTCCTGAGATTCTAATTCCCTTACAAGGACTCAACTCACAGAATCTCTTACACACACTAAAATCTGTTATCTAATTCCTAAGATTCATTGGAAACTCTAGTCCCCTTACAAGGACTCAACTCACAAAGTCTTGTTCAAATCAATCATACTTGAAATCAAACAAAAACATAAATTAAGCCATACCTAAAATAAGTAAATCAGCATGCAAGTGAGGCCATGGGGGCCCTCCATAACTCCACAAGCACACTGCTTCAAAGGAGACTCAGATGTAGAAGCAAAATCGATGTATGATTCTTTATTTCAAAATGTCCATTACAAACCAACTCTAAGATTACAACTCTTTCTAATTCTAGGATTACAAACTTCAGGATTCTTAATGAAGGAGGTAACACTCCTATTTATACAAGAGCTATGATAACAAACTCATAAATGTGATCCACTAATATCTCTTTAGTTCCATACATATCTCAACCATATAGACACATAACCCTATCCTCCATGATATTCTCCATGACGTCCATGATCTCCTCCATGATATCCTCCATGATCTTCTCAATAATCTCTCCATGATCTCCTCAAATTCGAATTTTAACATAGAGAGCCACATAAAGGTGTCTTGGAAGATTCCTTGGAACCTACACATGTCACAAAAACAATCCACTTTCCATATATGAAGTAAAATATATTATTTTCTAATATTTAATCAAGAATTTCTCTCAAAAATGCTTGAAAATAAATAATATTTGGAAAATATAAATGAGACCCATTAATGGTGAACAATAGGGAAAATGAAGTGACATGGTGGTGAATAATGAGTGATATAATGGAAGCATAGGTGAAAAATGTATGGTAATGAGTGATATTTGTATGACGTTTTGAAGCCCAAACAATCATTAACACGCTTATGCATTCATCTTAACTATTGTGAAAATGAATTGAATCGTAAAACATAAATCAAATTGATACAATTACATCTTTAACAATAGCTCCTTTAGACTGGGCCCTTGGTCCTTAGAAGCACTGCTACTAGAAACTCAGTATATAGAAATGGTGAAAATGATCAAATCTTTTATTAACTTCATAGCTGGTACATTATTCACAAAAACAGCTTGTGCAGAGTAACTCTGAGTCTGAATACTTGAACACAATTCTTCGATAGTCTTTTAGGATCTATTATCCTCTATATATACAATAATCTGAGTAAATCAAGCCATCTTGATGATCGGAAGATCCTCATGATTCTTTATTATTATAAAGTTACAATATGGAAAACCGAATCATCTTTAAAGCTGCGTTTGTGCCAAAAGTCCTTAACCTCCAATGGATCACGCATCTTCAAGATTTCCTTTGCTACTTCGGATTTGAAAATATTTAACCAATCCTGTAACAAAATCAAACAATTCCAATCATATTTTAGAATCTATTCATCATGACTTCAATAATATCACTAGAATACATATTAATCATTTTCTATTCTATTTATCCCTAATTAATAGAAAAGTCACTCAAGATTGTATCACGAACTGTGGGAATAAGGAGGATATTTGTACCTTTTTCATAACCCAACATACCCCTCAACTTACCTTCTTGCATGTCCTCATGCAAGCTGAGATCTTACATGTAAATAAGTGATGTTGTAAGGAGGGAAAGTTGGTTCACTAGGTCTCCTGAACCCATTACTTCTTTTGAGCTCTTCAAAAGCAACATCCTCCCTTTTCTTGTTAATTTGATAATCCTTATGGTAAATTTCTAGAGGAAACTAGAGGATAGGGGGATTATACCTGCACCCAGTCCAAGAAGGTCCTTCCTTCAGGAGTAGCCTAGAATAACTTTCCACTCTGTAGGTAGATGCAAAGAAATTCCTTAACCTGAAGGGCTCCCTAATTTTGACTTCATTGGAGGATGCATCCCATATCACCTTAGAAGCAGCAAGAGATTCTTCTTTGAGTTCTCTAAAGTATATGATGCCTAAATGGATAACCTATTGATGGATGCAGGCTAGCGAATCTCTGACCCCCCCATTTTCATAAAGGTCCTATGTTGCATAATGGCTGGAAAGGACTTTAGGGTCTCTTCTCTGATACAGAGATCTAACCCTATTTCCCTCTTTATAAAATTCTTGTCAGCCTTGTCCGATCTATAGTAGTTCTTATTAAAGGATAGGAATGCCTGGAACTGAATGTCTTCAATAAAGGGACCAGGGTTATTTTTCCTGTCATCTTCCAAAATGAAATTGTTTAAGTATAATTCACATAGAAAATATTGTACCTTTTCTTCCTTCTCTCTAAAACATGAAATGAACTCAGGGACAGTGGAAAATGTAATCAGCTTACCTGCTCTAATGGATTTTACCCTTAACAACAGGTAACATTCCAGAATAAATAGGGTATAATTGGTGGCAGGGGCTTTACAGTTGATTTCATCAGAGTAAACATCACAAATCTCCTTGATTTTCTCCAAATCTTTTTCAAATCGGCTTTGCATTTTCTTAATATTTTCTTTGGCTTTGGTGAGTTCAACATATGTTTCACTTTTTATTGCTAACATATCCTTCAATTGTTTTACAACATTTTTATGTTCAGCCCTAGTGATCATTTATTCTCTGGATTGAGTTAAGGCTTGCAGGGCTTGTACCAACTCTGCCTTTAGCCTACCAATAACAACATCTTGTTCCCGAGACTGAGCTGCTTGATATTATTATATAGTGACCATCTCATATCTGGATTGATTTAATGCTTATTGGGCTTGTATAAGCTCTATTTATAGTCTATCAATGATAACATTATGTTCCTGAGATTGAAATGCTAGATGTTTTGCCATAGTCATCAATTCATTCCTACTTTGAATCAAGCTTTGTTGGGAGTGTATCAATTCTTCCTCCAATCTCCTAATGGTGGGATCTTACTCAAGGGATTGAGGTATTTCTTCTGACACTAGGGTATCTGTCTGTACCACAACATCAACATTTTCTGAAGGAATTACCTCCTCATTCTGAGCTATTGCATTCTCTAGTTTTATCTCTTCAGGGTTTGTCTGTGTTCCCATAGAGTTTGTAGTGACTTCTCTTTGAGGAAGAGGGTTTCTTCCCTACACTGTGGAACTTTTGTTTTTCTTTCTTTCGTGGGCTTTATCTGCTTTTTCTAGTTGCTTCCTCAATTCTTAACTAATTTCTCTGAGTTTGCCAAACTTCAGTTTTAATGCTTCCACTTTTTTAACCTTTCTCTTTAACAACTTGTTCTCCTTTTTCAGCTTTCTAATTCTCTTGTGGCTTTTGTCTTCTTTCTATTTGTGAGGAGTCTCAAGGTCTTCCTGATTATGATCAGCAAGTAGTTGTTCTTCTATTCCTTCCAAGTGATTTGTCTGTTCAAGAGGGATTCTTGCCTCATGATGTGGGCCTTCATGTGTTGTGTCCTCAAGAAATGACATTTCGATATCAGGGAAATTTTCAGTAGGGTTTGAAGAAGAGGATCGTTATTGGTACTCCTTTGATTTATCTCTATCGATTGAGGCTCCTAAGCTCCCTAAAACCTGAGCTATTTTTTACTCATAGATTTTCAAAAAAAATTCTGTCATATGCTCTGATGATGGTTGAGTGTCTTCTTGACTGTTTCCCTGTGAAGTTTGTTCTATATGCTCAATACCATGGGCATTTTCCTGTAAGGGTTGCTCTGTTATGTTCTGAATTTATTTAGGCTATTTTGTTGTGTCATGGATTTCTTCAAGGTTTCATGTCCGTCTACTTCTCCTCGTTCTCTCAATGGGGGATTTAAGAGAAACCATTTCTCTTTTTCTCTTTTTGGTTAGTGGCCCTGTCTGTGAGGTCTAATCCTCTATCTGTGAGGTCTGAGCCTCTATCCATTAGGTTTGAACCTCTATCATTTGGACAGGGTTTTCCTCGACTTTGGGTTGAGGAGGTTGAACTTTTGTTTAGGTAGTGGTCTCCCCTTCCTGTATATCTTCAATTTCCTGTGATGGATTTTCATGGTATAATTCAGGTTGTTCCAGTTGTAGAGGTCTATTGGTCCCAACAAGATCCCTCCATGTTAATTTTGTTTGCCTTGGGTCCTTACTTACTATCATTTTAACTAATCCATGGTGGTTGATAATAGTAATAGGATCCTTGGACTTCTGTGTTCTGACATAAACCTCATGTAACATGGAATTTAGAAAAAAAGGTAGATTGATTACTAACCTTTGTTTGAGTGCCGCTATCAGTTTGAGGTGGCATGGTCATATTACATCATATTTCCCATCACAGGTGATGTATCTCTGAATTAATCCTACCAATTCTTTCCATGGTTCACTGAGGGTGTTGGGGTTAAGCCCCTTTCCTTTTTTATCCAATTCCTCGCTAGGGTCTACGAAGGATTGTACAACTTCTTTGAGTGATGTATATCTTCCCGTCCACTGAAAGCCTGAGTTAGGGAGACCTGTAACCTCTGCTACGATTTCCAGAGTAACTGGAATTCATATATCTTGAACCATGGAGGTTTCTCCCTGCAAATTATGAAATAATTCAAGTGTGATGTTCGTATCGTAGCCTTGTAACCAGTTAAAATACTCCATCTACCACAGGCACTGTAGAATTTCTCTGACCTACTTTGTTACCTGTAGTAAAGTTGGTTCCCTGCGCACACTTTGGCCACCCATCGTTCTATGAGAAAATGAGAACGATTATCGTTCCTGGTTGCAGACTTGGTTAGACCAACTTTGGGGAAAATATTACCAAAAATATAAAATATCAGAGACGACAAGTGTATAAAAATGTGAATTTTCCATTTATTACAATCATTACAAACTTATCGAAAAACGTGTTGAATGTCCACTCCCATCATTATTCTAGAGGCCGACCTCGACCGTTAGCGTAGGTGAAATTAATGAGTGTAGGTATTTCCGGTGAGAGGTAATAATTGCACTGCCGCCATCGATGGGGACCAATCATATGCAATTTTTTCAAAAAGCATATTAACGATAATCATTTAAACGATAGTATTCTTTCGTGGAAATTCAAATTAATTATACCTATACTCATAAATGTTTTAAGGATAAATAAGCCAAATAAATTAAACATGTTCATTTAAAAATATTCCACATATCATAATGTTATCACTTTTCCCTAGTTTATTAAATATAGCCGAAATGATAGCCCCGTTATTGAGTAAAGGAAATCTAGAGACACACATAAACTTGGTGTTTTTAAGATAAACTTCCATACCACAGGCAAAGCCATTGCTGCCAGTAGGCATCCATAGCCTCGACAGGGTTGCCTTTTAACCCATAGATGAGTCTGTATCCTTAATAAATATTTTAGTTATCTTCTCCTGAGAAGACCACTATCCTAGTTTGGTAGACAGATGATGATAATGCCACTCACTAGAATGTAACTTAAGTGAACAAGCTGACTCGTGATGAGACCTCTTGTCCTTTGACACAAAATGTCAAAAGGCCTGCCCTGGTGTGGTAGCCATAGTGGGAATGTCACTTAGGTTATTGTCCTATGATCGAGGTAGGTTGGCTCATGATGAGACCTCCTATTCTTTGTGGGAGAAGTTTATTAGTTGTATTTATTTAATTTTATTTTTTTTAGAAGGGCTCTATTAAGGGAGGCTCATCTACTCCTTAAGAGTAAGGGATGGTGTAACGAAGTGTAAGGATGCCAAGTAAAAGTGTTCTTAAGACTCCTTATTATAATATGAGGAAAATTATCATTCAAGCATATTTGTATGTATATAGGGAGAAGAAATGAATTATGGTGGTTACAGGTTATGAATAAGATTTAAAATATTTTGGAGAGATTAATCCAAAAAACAATTTGATAAGGTATGAAAGATAGTCCACAAAATAGTGATATATCGTTACCATGATAAATATAAGTAATTCTAGTGAAAATGATTTGATGAAAGGCATATCCAAAACAAATGGCTAGCGTTTGAACCACAATGACAGAAAGGAACAACAAGAAGGAAGAATGCAGAAGGAGCAGTAGATGTTCCTTTTAAAGGAACAACAAGTTGTGCGAAGGGAACAACAGTCGCGAGAAGGAACAACAGTTGCGAGAAGGAACAATAGTCGTGAGAAGGAACGACTATCACGAGAAGGAACAACAGTTGTTCCTTTCAATTGAACAACAATTGTTAATTTTTAACCATCTCAATGGATAATTTTGGAAACTTCCCCATGGAAATAGTTATTCTTTTGTTGAATCTAAGGTTGATTAGTCATCAACTAAATTCATTCAATTATTATGGGTCATCTTATTTCATAATCGAGTATGGGATGTTCTGTTGATGCCATGATTTCATTATGGTTTCCCTATTACTGTTGTGGAGCACGATATATTCATTTTTTTGTGAAAGACTGGGTCCGCGTGATAGGATAAAGCAAGAGTGCGGAATAGAAAAGAGTGTTAATTGTGTTGATTACAATTTTCCTCCCTATTTCTCAAAAAATGAAAAGAAAAACAAAAACTAATACTTAATGAAAACTTTATACAGTATGTACAGTTTCAAAAAAAAACATCAGTTGTGGAGTTGGGGTGGTTGGGTTACCTTCCCAGCCAACCAAAATTTGAACAGTAGGATCCTTACTTACTTCCTAGTAGAAACATTCTTTTGAAGATTCTTCATAGCTAGTGCCCATTAACCAAAAATGGAGATCTAGACCCATCGATGGTGCTCAAAGTGACCATGCCATTATCATGGACTTACTCAATTTCATATGGTCCCAGCCACCGTGTCTGTAATTTTCCCAGAAAATCATGAAATCTGGAGTCATAGAGAAGTGCCCAATCACCCTTCTTGAATGATTTCTTGTTGATATGCTTCTCATGCCAGGTCACTCTCTGTTGTTGAATAAAAGTTGTGCTCTCCATAGTAGATATGCGTGCTTCATCCAATTCATTGAGTTGTTGAAGGCACTGTTTATGTGTCATTGTTAGATCCAGTCCAATTTCATGGGCCATACTTAGGGTCTTAATCTCAAACTCGATTGGGAACATGGATTCTTTACCATAGAATAGGTGATAGGGAGAGTAGCTAGTGGTGTTACGCCATGTTGTTCGATAATCCCATAAGGCATTTGGAATCTCAGTAGCCCAATTCCATCGGTTTGTTGAGTCAGTCTTTGTCAGGATTGCCTCTAGGACCTTATTTGTGCTTTCTACTTGCCCATTTTCCTATGGGTGATATGGAGAAGTAACTATGTGCTTAATATGATAATTTTCCAGGGTGGTGGTGATTCTATGAGATGTAAATTGTGACCTCCCATCAGTGATTACTTCCCTGGGTAGTCCATAGAGTACAAATAATTTGAAAATAAATTTGATGACTACCTCTTCTGTTGCATTTGGTAGGGCTTCTGCCTCTACCCATTGAGTGATGTAGTCTGTAGCCACTAGAATATAGGCCTTTTGATTTGACTTTGGATTGAAGGGGCCAACGAAGTCTAGTGCCCATGTTTCAAATGGTTCTGCGACTATTTGTGCTTTCAAGGGAATTTCATCACCCTGACATGGTTTTCCCATTCATTGTCAGTTGTCATAGGTCTGGACGTATTTCTTCGCATCTCTGAATATTGAGGGCCAATAGTAACTCATCTGTAAAATTTTGTGTCCAGTCCTGTAGTCTGCAAAATTCCCACCACAGGGTTCATCATGTCCTACCTTTAGTATGTCATAGATTTCATCATCTCGTATGCATCTGCAGATCTAGATATCAACTCCTGTGTGGAAGAGATATCTGTTGATCCAAGAGAATTGTGTTCTACATTGGATGATTAGTTTTCTTTCCCTTGATGATAGATGTGCCAGTAATCTTCCCGCTGCCAGATAATTTTTCGCATCAGCGTACCAAGGTGGCTTTGTGGTAACGGAAAATGGATGCTCATCTGGAAATTGATCTTCAACTATTAAGGAGTCATTTGTTTTGGGTATGCGGGATAGGAAGTCTGTGACAAGATTTTCTCTCTTAGGTCGATATTTGATGGTGATGTCAAACTCCTGCAAGAGTAATAACCACCAAGTGACCCATCCATTAGTAATCAATTTATTAGCTAGATATCTAATAGTAGAATGATCAATATATAGAATAACGGGATAGCCTGTTATATAATGACGAAATTTATTGATGGCGTGTATAACAACTAAAAAATATTTTTTTGTTATTGTATAATTAAGTTCAACTGGAGTAAGATTCTTGCTAATGAAATAAATAGCGTAAGGTTTGTTGTCTTCTTCCTTTCCAAGGACGACGCCTATGGCAATATCTGATGCATCGGTGGAGATGTGAAATGGTATTTTTCAATTTGGTCCCCTCAACACCAGTGTTGTCAATATTAGCTTCTTGAGTCTTTCAAATGCCACATCACACTTGTCAGACCACTGAAACTCCACATTACCAGTCAAAGCATGTAAAGGTGGAGCGTTTCTTGCAAAATTTTCCATAAATCTACGATAGTATCTAGAAGCACCAAGGAAACTACGTACCTTTGTTTGTGTGCGTGGTGTAGGTAGATTAAGGATTACCTCTATTTTTGTTGGATCTACTCTAATTCCATCTGCAGAAATATAATTCCCTAGTACCACACCTTTTGTCATCATCATGTGACATTTTTCATGGCTTAAGCATAACCTGGTAGCAATGCATCGTTCCGGTACCTTCTCCAAATTATTCAGTGCTTGGTCAAATTCGTCACCATAAGCAGTGAATTCATCCATGTAGACTTCAATCCCTTCACTGATAAGGTCATTGAATATGCTCAGGATGTTGGAATGTGGCTGGAGCATTACATAGTCCAAAGGGAAATACTTTGTATGCAAAGGTACCCCAGGGGTAGGTGAATGTAGTTTTATCTTGATCTTCTAGGGCGGTCTGGATCTTATTGTAGCCACTAAAACCGTCTAGGAAAGAAAATAATTTCTTTTCTGCCAGAGTATCTAGGACTTGATCGATGAAAGGCAAGGGTAAATGATCCTTTTGAGTGGCTTTATTAAGTTCCCTATAGTCAACATAGATTCGCCATTTCCCATTTTTCTTTGGGACGATCACTAATGGGGAAACCCACCGAGTATCTAAGATAGGGTATACAAAATACACATCCAACATCTTTTGTAATTCTTCCTTAACAATATCCATGAGATGGGGATTCAGTCTTCTCTGCGGCTATTGGATAGGTTGAGCATCTTTTTCAATATAAATGTGGCATGTGCAGAGTTGCAGATCAATACCTTTCATATCATAATAGTCCCATGCAAAATCTTGAGGGTATTTGGAGAGGACTTGAATTAGTTTTTGTTGTTGTTGTTCATCTAAATTGGCATTGATGTTCAGAGATCTCCCTGGTGCAATCTCAACAAATGTTTTGTTATGAATAGTTGTAATTGGAATTTGTTGTTCCATTAAATCTTCCAGCGGGTCTCCCTATGCTTCACAGTCTATAACAGCTTGGAGCATATGGCAGGTTGGGTTACTCATGGTGGTTGGGCTATTAATAAACCCATTGATTACGTCATCCTCTAGTTGGTTTTTAATTCTGAGGGATTCTTTCAGCATGAGAGGGGCTCGTAAATCCTTTTCTGGATATCGTGGTGGTGGAAATTGTGGATATACAAAATTTGGGCTTGGCTTGGCAGGAGGATATAAGATGAGATTTTTTTTGACGCCTCCTCTAGCAATTTTCATATTACCCATTTGAGATCCTATGTACGCATCTGCTGTTGCGAGCCATGGTCCACCCAATATCAATGGATGCCCTTTAAGTCCACTTCTTGGGTTGATGATGAGGAAATCTGTTGGATACTCCCAAGAGTCAATGAAGATGGCTATATCATGTAATGTGCCAACTGGTCAAACCATCGATTGATCTACCAATTGTAACATAATTGTGGTGGGTTCGAAGGAGTCAAAACCTAGGGTATTGCAGGTTTCCATAGTCAGGATGTTGATGGCCGCTCCCAAATCAACTAATGTATTTGGAAAAGAACAGACCTGGATCTGAACTATTACTATGGGATTCTCTGGATCTACATATTTGAATGGTTCTTGTCTACCAAGAATTAGATCAGACAAGGCTCCTACTACGTGAACTATCGATGATGAATTTTTGATCTTTCTAACAGGCTTCCTCCCACATAGTTCATGGTTGTTTTCGCATAAATTGGAATATCTTGTAGTGCCTGCAGGAGTAGAATATTGACATATAAATTCTTCAGTTCCCCTACAATGTCAAAGTTGGCATATTCGGCAGGTTTCTCTATCATCAATATTTTGGGGAATAGAGGGGAAGGAGTTGCATCCTTATCAGGATCCTATGATTCAACTATGTTTCCCCCCTACTCGATTTCTTCTGTTATCACCACAGTCGAGGGTGTTATTGTTGGTTCTTTTTCATTCTCCTACTCTTGAGAAACACTATTTTCTTTAGGAGATATTATACGCCCCGATCTCAATCGGATTTCATTGCACCCTACTAAGTTGGTTTCCCCTTCTCTATTCTCCATAATCTGGACGAGTTGAACTGGTCTATTATTAGGATTTGGGTGAGGTTGGGCTGGTAATTGGGGGTGCAATTGTGATTGAGGGTTTTGGGGCAGTTGTAGTGGAGCTTACAATGTTGGTTGGGTTTGAGGGGTCATCCCCATGGGGTGCTGCCAATTCTGGTTCCAATTTGGGTTTTGGGTAGTCGTGTTAGGACACTGTGAAGGGTAGGGGTTATTTGAATTTTTCCAAGGTGAGGTGGGGTATTGTTGGTTAGGCCAAGTGGAATTTGTAGTTGGTTGATTCTGCCAGGCAGGATTTGCAGGGCGCTGGTTTGGCCAAGTGGGATTTGCAGGTGGGTATTGCTGGGGCTGCCAATTCTAATTAGTAAACGGTTGGCCCTGCCATGTGTTACCAGAATTTTGCTGCTGATTATACTGTCTAGAAAAGAAAGAGGAAGGGTCCTGGAGTGTATTTGGAGGTTGGTTATGCCATTAACGATGTTGAGCCATTAGATATAATGGCTTTGTTTCTTTTTCTGCTTCTCTAAAGACATATTTCAGTCCAGGGAGCGATGGGAATTGTTCTGTATCGTGATCCTTGGCACATATAACACAAACCTGAACCACATCCAAAGGGAAGTCCCTTGGAGCATGTTTTCTTTTGCATCTATGGAAAAATATGGCCAAAGTCTGTTTTCCTTCTGTCTTTTTTTTGTTTGGCATGCAATACATCCAATTGTGTAGTCAGAGTGCTCAAAATATCTTTTTTGAAATTTTCTAAGAGATTACCAACTTTAGCTCGCGTAACACCCCTGCTGGTAGTATTGCTACTTCTGGTGAGGGAAGTTCGCATTCTTGAGCTGGTTTGTGTGCTTCCTCATGAGCACCTGATACACAATTGAATGATGTTATCACAAGTTTCTTGACAAATGTCATCCTTCCCCATTAGATTCAATGTTTCTACCCATTCATCTTTCATACCCTTAATTAGAGCTTCCATAAGTACTTCACCTGGTAATGTACCATATGGTGATCTTTGTAAATTATACTGAAATCTCTCAACATATTCTTCTAATGATTCATTTTATTTTGCAGTCATTTGAAATATTTCATCTTTCAGGTGTTTGGTTCTACAATAATCCTGATATTTTGTCAAGAAGGCCTATTTCATCTCATCCCATGATTTTATAATTCTTTCCCCTAATCCCATAAACCAGCATAGAGATACTCCTTTCAAAGTGGAGGGGAACAATTTTAATTTTTGGGGTTCAGAGGTGTAATCATACCCTCTACATAGGACATCAAATTCAAATAAGAATGCGTCTGGGTCTTCTAAGATCAATCCATGGAAGGTTGGTAGGTTCTATAGGGGAATTGCCTTCATGGGGGCATTGGTAATTGGATCAACTATCAGATATTCCAATGTGGAATTATGGGGATGTTGTGATTTGGTTGTGCCATTTGATCGAAAAATGTGCCAGAAATCTTCAGGGAATTCTTGATACGGGTATTTTATTCGAGGTGTTTGATTATCTAATCCTCTAGGGGATTTAATTTCACTCCCTCTGTATAGGATTTTAGGTATTCCTTCTTCTTTCGCATGAGATTCAGGATCAGTGGGTGGTCATGGATCTGCCTTGGCAACCCTATTGGTTTCTCCTTCTCCTTCCTCCATATTACGCGAATTTCCCTCTTCTAAAGTGGTGAGAGGTGGAAGATCTGTGCTCTGAAAGATTTTCTCAGTCCCTTCAGTTTCGTTGTGAATCTCAACTTGGGTTTTAGTTGGTGAGACTGTTACCTGAGGGATTCAGGTAGATCCTTTCCTAGGTCCAACCGAAGCTTGAGATTCGACTTTTTGGATGATGTCATCTATGAAAGTGCTTCTACCAGGGAGCACCAGGCCCTGGGATTTGGTAATTTTTGGTGGGGGTTTTGGTTTTTCAAGATCTTTCTTCATAGTGATACACACTTTACGCAAAAATAAATTCAAGAAATAAAACACCTATGCAACCTATTAATGCATCATCTGGAGTTAGGCGTTGGCATAAGAATCTTACTTATTGCCTGCATAAGTTCTTACCTTCCGTTTTCAATACCTCATCCTCCAAAGGCACAAACTATGCTACCTTTGACATTCTCCTAGGCAACGACGCCAAAATGTTGGGTTCTAAAGATGTCCTAAAAACAACCTTAGTTTAACATTAATTTATCAACCCGAGGATTCATCTTTTATCTCAAGAACATCAACAAAGTCTATGCAGATAGCTTGTAGAGGCTAAAATCACGTAGCTAAATAAAACCCAAGTTTATCCACAATCAAGTTCCTCAAATGTTCATTTAAAGATTCTAATATTAAGATCTTACTTCACAGAATTGAAATCTAATTGCTAACATGCTGTGAATGAAAAGGAACTAGCTAGCCTGCTAAATTCATTTAACTAAAAGGCAATGATTGAATCTGAGTAAAGACTTGTAGAATTAACTATTAACTAGGAATCAAATTGTTGGAAAGGAAATAACAAATTATTATAATGGAAATAAACTGCAATTGTAACTTTAACTGAAAGGAACGACAATTGTAACCTATTCAAAAGGAACAGAAAATGTGAATCTTAAGTAAAAGGAACGATGCATATGTAAACATGAGGAACTGTCAAGAAGACAACTACAGTAATGGAAATTGGAATCAACAATCATTAACACTCAAGAGAGATATTTATCTTCTGTATGAAAACCGTATGAAATCATTAACACGCTTATGCATTTATCTTAACTATTGTGAAAAGGAATTAAATCATAAAACATAAATCAAACTGATACAATTACAGCTGAAAAAATAGCTCCTTTAGACTGGGCCCTTGGTCCTTAGAAGCACTGCTACTAGAAACTTGGTATATAGAAATGGTGAAAACAATCAAATCTTTTATTAACTTCATAGCTGGTACATTATTCACAAAAACCACTTGTGTAGAGTAACTCTGAGTCTGAATACTTGAACGTAATTCTTAGATTGTCTTTTAGGATCTATTATTCTCTATATATACAATAATCTGAGTAAATCAAGTGATCATGAGGATCGGAAGATCCTCAAGATTTCTTTACTATTATAAAGTTACAATACAGAAAACTGAATCATCTTTAAAGATGCTTTTGCACCAAAATTCCTTAACCTCCAATGGCTCACGCATCTTCAATATTTCCTTTTCTCCTTCGGTTTTGACAATATTTAACCAATCCTGTAACAAAATCAAACAATTCCAACCATATTTTAGAATCTATTGATCATGACTTCACTAATATCACTAGAAGACATATTAATCATTTTCTATTCTATTTATCCCTAATTAACAGAAAAGTCACTCAAGATTGTATCACGAACTGTGGGAATAAGGAGGATATCTGTACCTTTTTCATAGCCCAACACCTTCATAAAGTCGTTTATTTTCCTTTTCTAATAGAGGTTCATCATAAATACCAGCATTTTCCCCATCCTCATCCAACTGCGAAAACAAATCTTGGATCATTTAATTTGTCCCACAATCTTCTTCCATGGGATCATTAACTTGATTTGTCCCATCATATTCTTCCATGGGATCATTAACTTGATTTTTCCCATCATCTTCTTCCATAATATCCTCATTTGCTTGGTCATGATGATGTTCCTTAGCTTGTACAACATCATTTCTACTAATACTTGGTGCAATATTCTATGAAAAGTTAGAGGGAAACTCTAACATTATAATTACAAACAATCATGCAAAATTAGTGTATACTATAACAAACATTCAAACAATATATATACATATATATAATTTTATATAAAATTGACAAAATAAAAAATGATAATGAATATATAGCTAATTACTATGGGATGATATTCATTTGATACGCCATCAATGTGACCACATTTCTTACAATGTTTTGTAGTTATTGCTATTAAAATTCATACGGGATGTCTGAGACAACATTTTTTACAAGGGAAATAACATCTACCATCACCCTTTTCACTCGCTTTACCTTTTTCCCCACCTCTGACAACATTCTGCAACATTTTTCCGCACAAAAATACCCTTTCGGAACCGTCATTGTTATAGCAAGATTGTCGCAACATATTTAAATCATCAAACATTTATAGGCCAATTTTAGGTCACTATCGTCGCAATTGCGATGATAGTGACTTAAAAATATATTTTTTTCCACCTATTTATTTTAGGTCATTTTCAACGGTAAATTTTAACTAAATTATTATGGTCAAAGTTAGTCACAAGAGTGACAGACAATCTAAAGTGGTCGCTCTTGAGACAAACATTGACCATAATAATTTAGTCAAAGTGAAGGTGTTGAGATTGTGATGAATACGAGGTAGATTTAGAAAAAATGAACTTTTTCTCTTGCATGTTGCGACGAAAGAGTACTTTCATCGCAAATTTTTCAATATGTAGTAGTATACAATGAAGGAGAGGGAGAAAAGGGAGCCTTCATCTTCGTATTTTCGAGAAAGAGCATGAGCAACCACATTTTCTTTTCCTTTCTTGTAAATGATCTCATAATCATAACAAAAGAGATTAATTACCCATTTTTGTCTTTGGGGAGGAAGTTCGTTGCTGTAGAAAATACTCGAGGCTTTGATGATAGGTGTTAATTTGGAATCATTTCCCCAAGAGATAAGGGTGCCATAGATCCACTGCATGCAAAATAGCCAACATTTCCTTTTCATATATTGATTGGCCCAAATGGAGTTCAGATAATTATTTGCTAATAAAGGCCAAAGCTCTACCCTCTTCCATAAGGACAACTCTAATTCCTCTTCCCGAGGCATCACATTTGAGGACAAAGGTTTTATTTAAATCAAGAAGGTCCAAGACCGAAGTAGTACACATAGCTTCCTTAAAATCTTGAAAAGCCTGATCCAGTGCCAGAGTCAAAGTGAAATAATTATTTTTAAGGAGAGAAATGAGAGGGGATGATATCTTCCCATAATTCCGAACAAACTTGCGATAATAGTCGGTTAAACCCAAAAAACCATGCAATATTTTGATAGTCTTGGGGCAATTCCAATCCTGCATTGCTTCAATCTTTTTAGGATCCACCCAGACACCAGCCTTTCCAACAATATGACCCAAGTACTCTACTTCTGAGGCTAAAAAGGAACATTTAGAGTGTTTGAGGAAAATTTTGTGATGCAAGAGTAGATGGAGAATTTGATGCACATGGGAAAGATGAGATTGCCAAGTTTTAATATAGATGCGAATATAATCAAAGAAAACTAAGACAAAATGACAAAGAAAAGGAAGGAAGACATGATTCATGAGGCTTTAGAAGGTGGAGGGGGCATTACACAGGCAAAAGGGCATGACCAAAAAATCATATTGACCCTCGTGATTTTGAAAGGCAGCCTTGGGTATGTCAGGTTCTTGCATACATATATAGTGGTATCTCGAACGCAGATCAATTGTAGTGAAGTATTGATCACCACTCAACTCATCCAAGAGATCATCAATGACAAAAATGGGGAACTTATCCTTCATGGTGAGATTATTGAGGGCACGAAAGTAAGGAAACATTCCCCAAGCAACTTCTTTCTTAAGTACCATGACCACAGGGGATGAATAATGGACGGTATTGGGGAGGATAACACTCACTTGGAGCAATTCCTGCACTATTTTATCAATTTTAGTCTTTTGGGAAAATGGGTGATGATAAGGGAGAACATTGGGAGGAATACTTCCAGGAACAAGGGGAATGGAATGATCATGAACACAACAAGAAGGAGGAATTCTATGAGGGGTGGAAAAAACAACTTGATGTTTGGAAAGGATAGCTTCTAGGTCAGGATACACAAAGGGTGTCTGAACAACTTGAATAGAATGGAGTTGAGCAATGATACCAGAGTGCCTTTCTTGAGGATCATTTCCATACGATGGAAACTAAGGATCTCGGGAGAACCAATTGTCAAACCTTGGAATTGATACATTTTTCCTTCCTGTTGGAATTACATGGTTAATTCTTTAAAATACATAAGAATGGGACCCAAAGTGTGTAACCATTCAACACCGAGTACAATGTCACAATCTCCCATGTCAATGAAAAACATATGAGATTCAGTTGGTAATGTCCAATTTGAAGAGAAACATTATCACAATTCCCACCACATTTCATGGACCCACCATTGGATATCATGATTTGAAAATTATTGACAACACGAATATAGCAATTGGTTTCCTGGGCAATGAGATGATGAATAAAATTGTGGGTGCTACCACTATCAACAAGGATGATGACCTTCTTGTGATTAATGTATCCAATGAGCTTGAGAATTTGTGGGGTTGAGAAGCTAGTGAGGGCATGCAATGAAATAAGTGGGTGAACTTCAATTGGGTCAACAGGATCCTGGGTGGCATCAGGAAGGGGGGGTTCTTCAATAAGGGGAACTGTCACATTCTCTTCACAAACATCTTCCGAAATGGCCATAAATATTTTTTTTTCCTTACACTTGTGCCCCGAAAAATATTTTTCATCATAATTATAGGAAATACCCCTCAATTGGCATTGAGCCATTTCATCCCTAGTTAGTTTCTGGAGCTTAAGTGGATTGAAAGGAGGGTTAGGATTAGTGGTTCGAGGGTGAGGAACAAAAGGGGTTTTTTTTTTCTTCTGGGAAAAAAAAATTTGTTGGGCCTCTTTAGCACATTGAGTAGCTTCCAACCAAGTTGGAGGGTGGGCCATGAGAACCTGGGATCGAATTTCATCCTTGAGACCACTGATAAATCATTCATGGAAGAACGCATCTGACATGCCCTCGGTTCGAAAGGCCAAATTTTCAAAAACAATGATGAATTCTTCCACTGTGCCTGAATGTTTCAACTTGGTAAAACGACTGAGATAGTGGGTATCAATATCAAAGAAGGAATAGAGCTCAGCAAAAAACGGGTTCCAGGCAATATACTTTTGACAGGAATTGTTTCTCCATTGCCACCATTACTAGCATTCAGGATCTAGATAGAGGACAACATAGCGAAGTTTGGAAAACTCGTCAATAATACCATGTAGAGAAAAATAATGCTCCATTTGAGTGACCCAACCTGTAGGATCAGAGCCATCAAATTTATTGACCTCTGCATGGGGAAGATGGTGTTCATGATGAAAGGAGTTGGAGTGAAAATGCAGAGACTTAGAGGAATCAACAACATCGAGTTGGTCTGATGAGGAAGGACATGTAGGGCGGTTCAACAATTGATTGAAAACAAACTAGAGGGAGGTCAATTGGGTTGTGATGTTGGCTTCCATGTTGTTAAATTTGTGCTCTAATTTGTCAATGTGGGAATGTTTAGAATCCATCTGATATGTGAGATTTTTTATGGAGACATGGGCTTTATCGATGGAAGTTTGAAGGTCTTGGTTGTGAGTGGTGGCCTCTTGGAGAGGGGAAGTGTTGGTGAGGAAAAATCATGGGTGGGTGGGACCACAAAAAAAGGACTTAGAAGTGATAGGTACAACGACGATCAGTGATGGAAGAGAAATATGATGGAATAGGAGGAAAAATAGGGAAATTGGGAAGGGGTCGAGTCCACTGAAACAAAAAGGATTAAAAATGAAGGGTATGAAGATGATCAGGGAGAAAATGGGAATCCAATGGAATAGGTCCCAAATAAGTGTGTCGGTAGGACCATTATACTCTTTCCTTATTTATTTATTTATTTATTTTTACTCATGCGGAGTTATACTCCATCCTGAAGAATAATGCAATGACGAAATGACCAAATTCTTAACAGGAAGAAATGCTTAGTAATTCCGCAACCAGAATGAAGAAGACACTAGAGCACGACAATAGATCTTATATATTGTATTTGTGTTTTCTTCCCAAGGGTTAGGGTATTCAAGGTTTCTAAAAACAAGGGTTTTCACTTTGTTATATATCTCTAATATACGTGCGGAGTCCAACAATAGTACTCGACCCAATATCTCAGGGAACCAACTAAGGAGGATAGATTGTACCCTTATCTGTACTACCCGACTACCTAGGTACTAGAGATTATATTCCTAAGTGTTGTTCTCGGTGCCACTATAGAAGTCAGGCAACTGGTTGGTTTATCAATGGAGGGCTTCCGGATATCTAGGTTGATCTGTATATAGGTGTTGTCTTATGTGCTACCACTTGAAGGAGTACCAACTGGGGTTACAAGGGTGGCCAACAAATGTGCGCTTAAGTACCACTTGTATTTCCTACGTGTATGAATCCCCGACTGCGAGTTTATGTGCGTAACAACATATTCTTATAGCTTAAAGATGTTGAAATATGTATCTACCCTAGAAAAAACTTTAACCCACAATTTTCTGCCAAGGAAGGTGCTATGATACCACTTGCAATATTCTAGATATAAAATAGTATGCAGAACATAAATAATTAGCTAGAAATTGTTGTTAAACAATGATATAACTAGAACACCACCACAATAATACCAAAATTATACTAGAATAACACCAGAAAAAGGACTTTGATTACTGAGAGCAATGTTAACTTTCCTCTTCGAGGGGGAAACCTCCAGTAGAGAAGAGTTCTATTACAATAATAGCCAAGACAAAACTTCTCATACCCTCTATTCCTATTTATACTAAATTTATCTATCCAAAAGAACAATCTAGAGGAAGATCCTTCTAGAAGCAAAAGCTTCTATTAGGTCTTCTTACATTTGACTTATTCCTCCTTATGCTAGGCCATGTTAATATTGACCTTTATTACATGGAAATATATTATTCTACCCACTTGAGGGGTTAGGTAGGTTAGGTCCATAAAATATAATAACTAAATATCTTGGGGGAGATAAATACTTCCTTGATTTTAATGATTATTTATCATGTTTTACTTGGATTTATATTGTTCAATCCAAGGATGATGTTTTTGGAAAATTCAAGGATTTCAAGCCATCAATGCTCACATCGAGACAAAAGATCAAATGTATTGGGACTCGTCGTGGAGATGTTTATAATGGGAATACTTTTCAAACAATTCTAAAACATCATGGGATATATTTACATGAGACTCTTTCAAAATAATATGAAGTAATTTTCTCGAAGAATAAATCAATTTATTCTAGTAATGGCTTGATATATGCTTCAAGGCATGAAAATGGAGCCACAAATTCTAGGGACAAGTAATTATCTATGCAACTCATGTCATAAACCGAATTCCCACTCGTGTAGTATGAGGTCTGATTCTATATAAGAAATAGTATGGCTCCAAGCCCTTCTTTTTCAAATTTATAATTTTTTGATCAAAAGCATGGGCCCATATTTCCAAAGAAAAGAAAAACAATTTGAAACCCAAAAGTCATTATTGTGTTTTGGTAAGTCGCATTGAAATTTCAAGGACATATATTTGTCAATTTATCCTTCCACACATAAGTGATAGATATAAGAGATGTGGTTTTTGGTAAATTCCTTTCTCACAGTGCACAATCCAAGGGAGGTGGCAACCTGATGGCATGAGGTGGGAATGGGGGAGGGCGATGTTGGGCATCACCTCCTCCCCTCTTTCCCTTGTTTTCTTAATATAAAACAAGGGAAAGGGGTAAGGGGGAAAACAAGGGAAAGGGGGGAGGGTGTGATTCCCAAAATCGTCGTCCCCCTTCACACCTCATGCACCCTTGGTTTTTTTTTTATTTGTTGTGTTTTTTTTTTTTAATTTTAATTTTTAACCTTGTTTTTTTGTTTAAGTTTTATTTTTTCAATCGATTTTTGTGTTTTATTAATTTTGGCTTTTAAAATTGTGTTTTTCAATTTCTATTTAATATATTTTTTTAATAATTTAAACTTTTTTTTTTTAATGTTGTGTTATTTTTTTGTTTTTCCTTTTAATTTTATAATGTTTTTGTTTGATTTTAAAACTTAAAAATAATGCATTTTTTTAATAAAAAATATTGCTTTTTCATTTAAAATTTGTTGTTTTTCATTTAGAAAATGTATATTTTCATTAAATAAAGAAATATTTCATTTTTAAATAGGGGTTTTTTCATTAAAAAATCTGGTTTTTTTAATAGAAAAATGTGTTTTTTTTCTAAAACTCTGTTTTTATTTTCTTTCAAAAAAACTTTAATAGAAAAATGTGCTTTTTTTCTTTAAAGAACGAAATAAACATGTACGTGTCTAGTTTCTTTTTTTAATTTGTTTTTTTTAATGTAAATTTAAAAAATAAAACAAAATTGATTAATAAATAAATTACCACTTTTCGATTTACATGATATTTTGAATTTCTTTGTTCATGATAGTACCAACGATCAGGGTGACTATTTCAGTTAAGTCGCAATTCTAACTCTAAAAATAAGAAGGATGCTACTGGTAGCATGAATTTTCGATTTGAGTGTTTATTTTTTGGAATGGTATTGGTTTTGAACGCAATGATTTCAAGCAAGTCACGATTTTAACCACATGTAAAAAAGGGGAGCTACCATAGCACCCTTTTTTTGAAATGGGGGTAAGAAATATGACCTAAAAAATGACAAATATGGAGAGTTCTTGTTAAGTTGGTAACTTTGTTTACACCCATTTACATTTGAAAAATTTTGTACCTTTCGAAAGAGGTACAATATCCCAAGTATCATTCACCATCAGAGAGTCATACTCTTCATTCATTGTTGTGTCCAAATGTGGAAGACCTGAATCTTCTACAAATGTTTATGGATCACGAGTCTCTGAAACTTGAGCCAAAATAAAAGAGGCTCACTAGAAATGTGAATGAGTCCAATGTTGATATGAAGGATGACTAGAAAGATCACCAACTACTTCTCATGTTGAATAAACCCATCTATGAAGTGAAGGTGTTGGTGCAGGTTCATGTTCAATGGACTCATTTGGAGGAAGGTGAGTGGGAAGAGGTGGATTTTCATCCTCACTGTCATCACCTAAATAAGACAAAACCACAATAGGAATAGAATATGACACAAATTTTGAAGATGGATTGTCGGCCAAAAATGGCACAAATGTCGAACTAGAATAGCAAGACAATAGATTTTCATCAAATTGAACATCTCTTCTAATAATAATTTCATTATAATGAGGTTGAATTAGTTTGTAACCTTTGACATCTCCAAAATAACCAACAAAATACACTGCTCAATTTTAGGTTATAAATATTTCATATTCTCGTCAGGAATGTTATCCCATGCTACACTACCAAATGCACATAAGTGTCTTAGATCTAACTTAATTTTATTCCATGTTTCTTCCGATCTTATATTGTTTAGATAATTTGTGGGAGTGATATTTACTATGTAATTTTCATATCTAATGGCTTCCACCCAATAATTAATACTTAATTTGTTAGATTTGATCATACAATTATCCATTTATTTTAATGTGTGATTTTGTCTCTCGATAACACCATTTTGTTGTGGTGTATATGGAAAACTGTGTTGCATTTGGATTCCATGTGTAGTGAAATAACTTGTAAAATTGTTGTTCACATATTCACGTCCATTGTTTTTTCTTAACCTTTGAAGTTGATGTCCAGATTATTTTTATAGAAGGGCCTTGTAGGAAAAAAACTTGTCAAACACTCCGCTCTTAAGTTTTAATAAGTAAACCAAAGTGTGTCTACAGAATTCACCAATGAAAGTTAAGAAATACTTACACCCATAAAAATAAAGAGGAGAAAACAGACGACACAGTTCACTATGAACAAGCTATAAAAGGGGTCGAGGCATGCGAAGAGGCATATTTTTAATTTTTTTACCGATGATGGTTGTTGAAAACACAACTAACACAAACACCATCTCTGCAAGAAACAAGAGGAATACTAGTCACCATATGTTGATTAAATAGTTCTTGCAATGAGTGACAATTTAGATAACCAACCTATTGATGCCAAAGTTTGATAAAGTCATCACCATGAGAAACAAGAACTAATGGAAACGATGATGACCCAAAGTTGTCAAAATTGTACAACCTAGTAATATCAGTAGCAATTCCATTTGTGAGAACATGCTTAGGATATTTTGGATCGTGGATTATATCTTAGTGAGGTGAAAACTTTATGGTTTACCTTCACCTAAATGAGTGATTTGATACACCGATAGAAGGTTGCAGGAAAGACTTGGAACACATAATACATCATTAAAATGAATGTTATATACTTGAATTGTTCCATAAACTACAACACTAAGATATCTATCATCACCAACAAATAATTTCTTAGTGTTAAACTCATTTATAGAATAAAATATGGCTTTATCCTTAGCCATATAATAAGATTCTCTAGAATCAATAAGTCAGTCTTTAGAAGAAGTAGAAGTAGAAGTTTCATTGAAGTAGAAACCAAATTCAGTAAGTTCATGTCCATGAGAAGAACAATTAGAAGAATAAGAATAAATACAAATGTTCTTCTTCTTCAATGCTTCTTCTAAATATTCCATATTCTTAAAACATTTGGACTACACATGACCTTTTTTCCCAAAAAAGTTGCAATGTCTATCAATCTTCTTAATTTTATATTTTGGTCATTTGTCACCATTAGGAGCGGAAGCTAGCTAAGAGGGTTTGGGACCCTTGTTTTTCTTATTGTTGTGGCTAGGATGTTTCTTCTTGGGATTCTTTGATTTACATTTCTGATGAGCCACTGAGGCTTTGTTGGAGGTACCTGCAATACTGATCACTCCAATTTGCACAATTTTACCTTTCTCTCTAATCAAATCATCACAAAAATACTCAAGAGAGGGATTTCGGTAAGGACTCCCTAGAGCTTCTCTTGTGGCATAAAAGGTAGATACAAGCATACAATATCTGTTACCAATCTCAGAAAGAATAATATATATGCCTAGGCCTTCCTTCGGACATATTTTGACGTCTATACATAAAAGTATAGGTGTTTTTGACTTAGATAAATAGTCTTCAATGTAAGGAAAATCATTGGGAATTAAGTTCATTAACTGATTTTCTATTTGGTGGGCTTGAATAATATTGTGTTTACCAAACACAACTTCAATATTTTCCCAAGCCTCAGTCATCAATTCCTTGAAGGTGAAACCTTAAATCAAGAGAGATGGGCATTCCAATTATTCCATTTGCTCTGTCATTCTTACTATCCCATTTGATTTTTCTTTCATCATTAGTGGGTTCTTGTTCTTTTCCCAAGGTAATATGGTACAATCCTTTACTTCTTAACGCATCCTTCATATAATATTTCCATGAGAAGTAGTTGGTACTGGTAAGAAAAATATTATTGGGAAAATCCATATTAAATATGAAGATAATATGGGTTTAAAGGCTGAAATTGATGGTCTGGATGGAAAAATCTCAAAATAATAGGTTGTTTAAAAAACAACGACAATAAAAACAAACTTCGCATGTGAAAGGTATGCTCTTTTGAAAAAAGGCATAAACGCTAACCAAAGATCCACGTGGAAAGTATAAGGTTGTCCACATGGTGATGCTCCTCCTAATTGTTCCTATAAGCTCACTTTTATATAAGTTACTTATGAAGTGGCCCACTTTTATAGAAATAGAGAGAATCACTTTTACAATGAAGTTACTTTGTAAATTAAAGTTGCATGAAAAAATTAACTAAAAAATAAATAATAAAGCTACTTGATAGTAATTCACTTTTATAATTTGAGTAAAATCCACTTTACAATGATTGCATGATTTTTTTTAAAAGTAACAAAAAAAAGGACTTGAACTCAAAACCTCTTACTAAATAAGACAACTTTTAACCAATAGAACTAGTGAAAAACACATTATAATATCAAGAAGGAGGATTGAGGGTGTTGTTGTTGTTGTGGAACATAGCCTTGGAGTGTGTGATAAAAAAAAATATTTTCTTGTGTTCACACAGAAAAAACATTTCGCTTCTAGATGGAAACAAGCGTTAGATCTCAGTTAGCTTACCTAGAAAATGCAAGTTTTCTTTATGTTTATGATTTACCAAGATTGCAAAGAGAACATGACAAATATTATAAGCAAAGAAGAAAACCATGTTCACCCTATTTTTGATTTGTTGAGTGATGGTCAGCTGAAACATCATCTTTTTCATACCTTTACCTTTCCATTTTGTGCCACTCTTTAACATCCTTCCAGCCTAATTTTGAGTATAACGATACATTTTTCCTCAAGTACATTTCCTCGCAAATTATGTCATTTCAAGTGATTTTTCTAGTGTAATTAAGGGAAATCTAACCCTTTATGATCACTAATGAAATAGTGCTAAGATATTGTTACAATAAAAAATGTCACAGGTACTGCAAAATGGTTGTTGCAACACCAAGAACAGTGGTGCAACGCCCCTCAGGATATTGTTGCAACGCATCTCCAGTTCCTGCAACAAGGTTTCTTGTTGCTACAACACATTTCCAATTGTTGCAACACTAGTTGATGCAACACATGTCAAATAATTTTTGCAACACTTGTTAGTGGCACTGTTGTAACACCTTTTAGTGCCACTTCTGCAACACCCATGCCACCACTATTATAAATCTTTCACCACAAAATGTTACAACCCTTGACCTGACCATTGTGACAAATCTGATGAGGTGGATACCATATCTTCAATGATAATCATATCATTTGGGAAAGTACGAATGGACAATTGGGCCGCTATTTTGATATAGTTGGTGATAAAAAAGTTTGGGAAAAAGGACAAACGTATAGCTAGAGGTTATTGATCCAAGACAATTAAGGACACCTCTTGACTAGATTCTTTCCAATCAATGATGGCGTTGGGTAATGAGAATAACCACATTTCTTATTCTAGTTTTACTATTGAAACGAAATTGATAATAGCATGAGGATCGTAGATCCTCATGGCTATCCTCAACTCGCTTTTGCTAAGAAAAGAGTAGGGTAAATTGTATAAGAACTCGATTCAATTCGATTAAAAGGGGAATTAACCATTGTAACATGAACTCTATTGTTCAATAATAAAATCATTGTTTTGGTTCTTTTTCATTTCTTCTGTGTTAATGAGTCTATAAGTTCAATGTGTGATTGAAGGAATCCGCCAATGCCTCATCTACAGAGGTAGGGCCCCCTCCTTATTCATGTGTTTTTTTATTATTGCATTGTAACATATATTGGATTTATACAGTGATTGATTGTAATATTTCTTATGAGCTTGTTTATTGTTTACATTTTTCTATAACATTAAACATAGTTTGTTTCGGTCAATTTTCATTTTTTTTATCTTCTTCATTTCATGGTTTAATATTGTGTAATCCCAACACTCAACATAATTTCAAGATAACTTTATGCCAATCTCTTTCAGTATTAATTGCAATATTGAAAAGAGAAAAGTATTCCTTGGAATAGTTCCCATTTAGAATTAGTAATCGACTAAGTGTGTTTTCTACAATTAGATTATATTGCTACCATTTTAATTATATTCAAACCAGGGTTACAACACTAAGTTATTTTGGAATGAATAAATTAGATTAGTTACAACATGAACTGCCTCCAAGCTAGTTGAATTAGATTAATTCATTGTTACTTCTTTCAGTTTTCCACTCAGGTGGGGGTTACATCACTAAGTGCCTCGAGAATTAGTTGAGATAGCTTAGACTGTTAAATATTTTGTTAAGTTTATTTTCCTTAGAATTGGTGACTTTGTCAAAGATGTATTGAAACCTTCATCTAATCATTTTCTATTTCTACAACTTCACATCTAGAACAATATTTGAATCATTTTCCATGGCATATACAGTGCATGATAGTTTGCAAGTTCCATACAGATCCTAGATTGATAATTAAATGAACATTATTTCTCACTATCTTTCTAAGAAATAGAAAGGTAATTAAAAAGTCCGTCATTTTTTTCTTCGTTGATGGGTAAATGTCAGCAGTCCAAGTTATTTCCTTCTTGTATATAGAAGAATATTTATCTAGGAGTATATTTTTCTGTGTGATTTTCTTTGGTGCATGTTTTTCAAATAATACTGAATTTCGTTGTGCTCAACATGTGTGTTAGTTTTGGTTAAAATAGGATGTTTTTAAAAATCTCTTGAAAATAAGTAGTGACACAAAAGGATGATTTAATAGTTATGTGACCCCCCGCCCCCCCCCCACAAACTAGCATTGCAGAGAAACAAACTAAAGGAGGAGAGGGATCCAACCAACCTAGTTATCTAATTCCAACAACAAATTCTCTTGATAAAATAAATCTTGAACCTTACTCTTCAGAATGAACACATCTAGCCCAAGTTTCATCTTCAATATCAGAATAAACATTATTTCCCAAGGACTCTCCAACAAAAGAAAAACTGAGCCATGACTTCAAAGATCCTAACGATCTAATCAATCCTACATATTTCGCATACCAGCAAGAGGACATTTTTCTATGGTTTATAAGAGAAATGGTTGAAGAAACAAACCAACAAGTAAATATAGAAGTCATCACCTTTGAATTTCCAATCAAAAATACAGGTAGGGTGGCTCAAATGAAGAATATTTTTCACTATGCATTGCCAAACATTCATGGTTTGGTTACCAAGGACCCAGACACATTTTTGTTCAAATTTTATGTCCTATGCATAAGTTACGATTACATTTCTAACACGCACAAGATAAATCTCTTTTTGACCACCCTTAAGAATGATTCCCTTCAATTGTTCATGTGACTTGGTGGGAACCACATCACTACATGGGAAGAAATGAGAAAATTGTTCCTCGAAAAATATGAGAAATACTACAAGGATAAGGATTGCCAAGAAGAAGTGTTCAAAATGACTCAGAAGGGGGATGAGGGAATGTAATACTTTATGGAATTCTTAAAGTACAATTTATAGTCGTCAAGGAATATCTAGTTAGATCCATAGAATAAAAAAATCTTGTTGATAAGAGGGTCCATAGATTGACTGTATTCCTATCTTGAATTTGATGGGAGGTGGTAATATATACCAGCAGCCTTATGTAGTTATATGTGAGTTGTGTCAAAGGTATTCTAGAGGGACTTCATGGCTAGGAAAAGGGCCAAGGGACACATTGACAAGGACTAATAAGACATCCAGTGGGGGAGTCACTCAAGCTGAGATTGGGAATATGCTAGAGGATTTCAAAATGAAAATACTCAATTCCTTAATATTATATTTAGAAACTCTCCAATTGAAAAAGAAACGGGAGGAGACAAAACTGTCCTTAGCCATTTTTTTCCTGAAATGAAGAAAAATGCATCCATTAAAGGATTTTCCACTCGATTAAATTGAAATATGTGGGATCAGTGAGGAAGAAAAAATATCTATCAAATGTCTCTCCTTACCCGGATTAAAATAAATCTATCAAGAAGCAAGTGGGGAGGTCGATCAATTATGTCTCATAAAAAATAATTGATCATGGAAGCCCTGATCTCAAGGTGTGTCTATTGAAAAATATTAATATTTAAATTCTTATTGGGGTAATTCCTACATGAAATATACTTCCCAACAGTGGTACCCATCTAATCCTACCAACTCATAATGGATGACTGTGTCACCCAAAAACAATCCTTGGGTGTAGGGGTGAAGAAACCCACCTTTTGAGGGGCCTCAATAGTCACTACCAGAACCACATAAAACCGCCCAACCTCCAACACAAATACAACAACCTAAATAACCTCCTCCTCAACTACAACTCCCTACACAACCTATCCCTAACCCAAATAAAAAGCCAGCACAACAAACATATGCTCTTGGATTTCCATTTTACACTTCCTATTCTATCTATTATATGGAATGTCAAGATATACACTTAAGATCTAGGAAAACCATAAATGAGTGAGCCTCAATATTAACTATAGAAGTTTATAAGGAATAATCTCCAATATAAAATCCTTCAACTGAACAACCCCTTTCTTTGAACTTAGATTAGAATGAGAAAGAGGTACAAAACCCACCTTTTCTAGAAAGACTAAATATTAGAAAACCCCCTACTCAACTATAATTATACTTCATGGGGGAAATCAATAATATGTGTTCCTAAATACCTCTCTTCAAATATATCAAATACATCCCAATATACTCAAAATTTGTTAGGGATTTATGCATATGAATATCAGGTAGAAAAAAGAAAAATGTCCAGATAGTGCATGTGATAGTCAAATTGATAGACTTAATTCTCAGCGAGGTTTCCACAGCCAAATATTCAAACCCTGACAGTACCATAGTTGAAATTTAGATCAATGGGACCACCATATATAATACCTTAATCGACCTAGGGGCCACTATCAACATCATGACTCTAGAAACCATGAGAACCTTAGGGTTGACAAGCCTTAGACAAACCCTAATGGTATTACAGCTAGCAGAACGATCCATTGTAAAATCAAAGGGCATCCTATAAGATGTAGTAATATTGGTGGACTCCTTGGAGTACCTTGATGATTTTATGGTCCTACAACAAAAGACTTCCTTGATTGGATACCCCTTGATTATTGGATGACCATGGATTGCAGTTGTCGACACCTATATAGGCTATAAATATGGGAGCATGACAATTTATCATGGAAGTTAAACAAAGAAACTATATTTATGCCCCCCACCTAAGCCCAGTATTGACCTAGAAGAACCCATTTGGGTGGATTATGGGGAGCATGAGAATGAGGAGGTTTCCCAACAAGTACTTTTAGTATAATAATACCATACTATCAGAGAAAAGACTAAAGATGATGAAATTAATGATTTCATAAATTTTGCCTCATCATATTCCCGACACAACCCTAATCATATATTGATCATACATGCTCAAGAAAACATCTTCATGGCTAATGTGCCTCTAATACCACAAGACACAACCACTACTGAAATCCTTAAGTCTCTTACCAAACCTATAGAGATTATCCCAGAAAAGTTTATGAACCTTAATCAGGGGATATCGGAGTCACAAAATGATGCAGACCTATCGGCCCTTGGGACCGAGATCAGCTCACGGGATCATTCTATATGCCCTTGAACCGGATCGTCTCTTCCGATTCCCACTGGAATCTGCAAATTATCGATCCACGGGTCCTTTTTCGCAACTCACAATTTCGCGAGTTTGTGAGTCATGGCTCCTGACTCTTCCTCTACGATATTGTGATACCCGAGATCGTGAAATGGGTATAGCTCTCCCTTTGTCAGCGCCCTCCTTACGCGACCGCCGACTAGGCTAATCACTATCACCTTTCGACTTTTGCGTCTTCGTGAGTTCAAAGATTCAACCTTTGGCTCCTTTCCTTCCCGAACCTCCAAGAGGTGAGATTTCACTTTTCTCCTCTCGTTCTCACTACTCGCGACTTCACAAGCCGAAGACTCGAGCTTTCGTTCCCTTATCTCCCGAGTCCTCGAGACGCAAGAGGTCAATGGGGTATTGACTCCTCCAAATGTGTGACGTGTGTTCATCGGTCTACTTCCTGAGCCCCACCTCGTGATTCTACCACGTGTCTCTTATGTGCAACCTTGCCGCTTCGCGACTTCACTTCTTGCAACTTGGAGTACCCAAAATTTGGGCTTTCACCTTACAAAACCCCAAATTCATGAGATCCTTAGATCTCTGCCACCTATCCTCCTCCTAACGGATGGCTGTGATTCTTTAGCGGTTTCATGACTTTGAAACTTTCGGGATAAGAGTCTCGACCTCTTACCCTCTGATATGATGAAACGGTGAAATTTTGACACGTCGTCTACATGGGTCCCACATAGAACTTCCCACCTCTTTCAGAGTTTCGGACCTCATGATTTCATGAGTCCTAATGTTGAACTTCTGATCCTCCAACTCACGAAACCCTGAAATGGTCAACAAAGTCTGACTTCCATGTTGGCGAGCACGCCACCTGTCCACTCTCAGATGGACGGTCCCAATTCTTTTCGCAACTTCGCCACTCGCGAAGTTGAAAGACTTCTCTTTCGGACCTCCGATATCCGAGTCCCGGATACGGGTGATCTTGTGGCATGTGTCCTCCTTCTAGCAAATAGCTTAGATTCCTTCGCTATTTTGGGACTTTTCCTTTCACGATTTCACGAATCTTGATGCAAAGGTTTTGACCTTCCAACTCCCGAAACCCCGAGATATGAAATATGTGGGTGATCCAATGGCTCTGACTTCTCCCGACCGTAACTTCCCTTCTCCTCTATGAGATTTTACAGCTTCCACGACTTTGCGACTCCTCCATGGAGGATTATGACCATCAATTTCCTCCTTGACGATTTTGGCAAAATGAACCAAGTGTTATTTCGCAAAACTTCTCCACTATCACTGCGCCTTCTTCCAATACTTCAAGGCACTAACTTCTTGATATTTTCTTCAAAAACTGCGAAGACCCTATCCTTCCTAAGCTTTCTCCAACTCCGAGTCTTAAAGAAGACTCCCACACGCACTCCTTGCAGCGAATCCTTCAATTACTTTAAAGAATTGAAGTCCTTCAACTTTGTGCACTCCTTGCAGTAGTAGTCCTTCAAAAATTTCTCAGGTTCTCAAACTCTAAGGCTTTACTCGGTCTGCGCACACCTTGCACGGCTCCTGTGGTCAACTTGCACTTATGTGAGAATGAGAAAAATTGTTATCCCTCCTGAGCTTTCAGAGATGAACTCTGACTTCTGTCAATGCACACCTTGTGGACAATTTCGCTGCACTCCTTGCAGGAAAACTCTTGCTCAGATAGAGAAACAATTGAAACTCATTCTATATTCTCTCTCAGACTTCAAACACAAAGCATGAAATCATATACACAGCATATAAAGAAAATTTATAACAGAGAGTAAACATCCATGAGCATAACATTCACAATGCATACACAGAGAACAAATACGACACCATGAATTAGAATCGAAGCTCTTTCTATTAATTCAAATCTCTATACATGGGTGTTTTCAACTATAGCTCTATGTTGTCTTCTCTATGATCTATCCTCAATTGATTATGTTTCTAATTATTACAATCATACAAGTGAGGGTGTCTATATATGTTTTCCCTTCGGCTCCTAAAACTGTCTAATCTAGGAATTTAAAGCTATCTACTTACAATAACTAACATAAATGCCTTCACCTCCTACGGACGAGAGAGGGATGCTCAAGGTCTATTTACAATCAATAAGTACAAGTTTTCCTTAATTGTCTCATTCAATTTTGGCACATCCAACGTCAAAACATTCAAATAATTTATCATATGCCAAAATGCGTTGACGCTTGCCTCACACTCGCTTAATGTTGGTGATGCTCCTGCATCATACTCCCTCGCTTGAAAATTTTCATGGGCTCCTGTCTATGAGCTCTCACACAGTCTTTCCATGCTTCTGAATTTCTGCTTCATTCTCCCAGCTAGCATCTTCAACTGGATGTCCCTTCCACTTGACCAAGTATTCAAAATATTCCTTTCTTATGGTCCTTTTGCTAACTCTTTTGTGCAGTATGATTTCCATTTGTGGTTTCTCTGCAACTGGAATCTGTTTAGTCCACTGAACCTCTGGTTTTTCATTACTTGTTCCTACTTCCTCATCTTTGTATGGGTACAAATCAAATACATTGAATATCGGAGAAATTTCGATCCCATCGGGTAAGTCAATCTCATAAGCATTTGCCCCAAATTTCTTCAAGACCTTACATGGTTCGATCTTCTTCATCTTCAGTTTGTTATATGTCCCTTTCAGGAACCTTTCCTTTCTCAGATGTGCCAGAATCAAATCACCAAACTCAAATTGAAGTTGTCTCTTGTGTTTATTTTCTCTGCACTTATACTCTTGGCTCGAGTTCTGCAATCGCTCCTTCACCTGGCAGTGAATTTCCTTCACCGCTTATGCAAAATCCTCTGCACTAGCACTCCTAGTTGCATTCAGTTCTGAATCTCTCAATTCCAAAACTCCTCTTGGATGCATCCCATAAACAATCTGGAATGGACTCCGCCCTATGCTTCTGTTGATTGAATCATTGTAAGAAAATTCGGCCTGTGGCAGAATATTGTCCCACTGACTATGGTGTTCTGTTACCAAGCTCCTCAACAAGTTTCCCAAACTTTTGTTCACAACTTCTGTCTATCCATCCGTCTGAGGATGATAATATGAACTAAACGACAAGTTTGTTCCCATCTTTTTCCATAAGGTTCTCCAGAAGTGTCCCATGAACTTGGTGTCTCGATCCGAAACTATGCTCCTTGTTAAGCCGTGAAGTCAAATGACTTCTTTGAAAAACATATTCATAATGTGAGTTGCGTCACTAGTTTTCTGACATGGTATGAAGTGTGCCATCTTAGAAAATCTTTCTACCACTACAACGATCGATTCAAACCCTCTTTGTGTTCTCGACATCCCCAATATGAAGTCCATGCTAACTGCATCCCACGGCCTGTCAAGTATGGGTAATGGTTGATAAAATCTTGCATTCTGCCTCTTCCCTTTTGAATGCTGACAAATTCTACATTTGTCCATGAATATTTTGGCATCTTCTCTCATTCCTGGCCAAAAATATGACTCCTTTAACTTTGAGAATGTCTTGTCGTGACTGAAATTCCCAGCCAATCCTCTACTATGTTTTTCCTTCAGCAAATTCTCCCTCATGGAGCATTTTGGAATACAAAGTTGATTACCCCTGAATAACAATCCATCCTGGAGCATGTACTCTATCCACTGGCTTCTGTCCCTGAGAATTGGATTCTCAGCTGCTTCATATGCCTCCTTAAAATCTGGATCATCTATGTACATGTCCCTGAGATCATCAAAACCCAGTGTTGTGACCTTGAACTCCTCCAACAACAAACATTTCCTGCTCAAAGCATCAACGACTTTGTTAGTAGTTCCAGAAATATGCTTAGTTACAAAAGTAAAGTTCTACATGTATTCAACCCATTTAACATGTCTTTGATTCAACTTCTCCTGTTGAGTCACAAATTGTAAAGCATGATTGTCACTGTATAAGACAAACTCCTTCAGAATCAAATAGTGTCTCCACTTCTTCAATGCCTAAATAATAGCATAGAACTCCTTGTCATATGTGGAGTACTTCACTTTCGCTTCATTTAGCTTCTCACTGATGTATTCTATCGGCATGTCTTCTTGGCTCAAAACTGCCCCTATTGAAAATCCACTTGCATCGCATTTTACTTGAAATGTCTTTTTGAAATCCGGCAACACCAAAATTGGTTGTTCCATGATTTTCTTCTTCAACAAATTGAAGCTTTTCTCAGCCTCTTCTATCCAGTGAAAAGACTTGTGTCTCTTATTCACTGTGTCCATCATCGGTGCACTAATTCCACTGAAATTCCTGATGAACTTTCGATAGAAAATAGCCAATCCATGAAAACTTCTCACCTCAAATATACTCTTCGGTGATGGCCAATTCTTAATTACCTCCACCTTATCTGGGTCCATCCTCAACTTATCTGCAGAAATAAAAAAACCCAAATAAACAAGCTTTGTCTTCATGAATGAGGATTTCTTCATGTTTATCAGCAGCCTCTCTTGTTGTAGCCTCTTCATCACTATAGCCAAATGTTCTAGATGCTCTGCCTCTGTTTTACTAAAAATCGGTATGTCATCAAGATAGACAATGACAAATTTTCCGATGAATTCCTTCAAGACTTCTTTCATCAACATCATGAAAGTGCTCGGGGTGTTTGTTAAACCAAATGGCATAACAAGCCATTCATACAACCCTTCATTAGTCTTGAAGGTTGTCTTCAATTCATCACCTTCTCTCATACCAATCTGGTGATATCCACTTTTCAAATCAATCTTCGAAAAGAATTTGGCTCCACACAAGCAATCCATCAGATCATCCATCCTTGGAAATGGAAATCTGTACCTGATGGTTATCTTGTTGATTGCCCTCAAGTCAATACACATCCTCCAGCCTCTGTCTTTCTTCGGACTGAGCACTGTCAGAACAACACATGGAGTCAACCTTCCTCTAACCAACCCTTTGTCCAACAAATCCTGGACTTGTCTTTTGACCTCTTCATTCTCCTGCGGCGTCAATCTATACGTTGCCTTGTTTGGTAAACTAGCTCTAGGTATGAGATCAATATGATGACTCACACTTCTGATCGGTGGCAACGAATGAGGTATTTCATCCACTACTATGTCAGCAAACTCTTCCAACAGCTTCTGAACCTCTTCTGGTAAATCATCTACCCTTGTACTGGTTAAAACAATCTTTGGCTTTCTGACCATAATGAATTGTGGTTCCTCCTTCTTCTTAACCTCTATAAGAAGTTCCTTCCCACTCATGAGAAGTACAATGTTGCTTATTTCAGGTTTCACCTCCTTATCTTTGATTGGAAGCAACATGTGAGTTCTCCCATTTTTCTCTAGGGTGTATGTGTTTTTCCTCCCATCATGAATCACATTTCTGTCACATTGCTACGATCTACCCAACAATATATGGCAAACATCGATGGGAATAACATCACAGAGTATTTCATCTTTATACCCTCCTATTTTAAACTCAACTAAACATTGTTTAGTGACATTTACCTGATGTCCTTTTTGTAGCCATGAAACTCTTTATGGACTTGGATGTTTAATGGTCTCCAACTCCATCTTTTCTACCATATCTGTAGAAATGAGATTATCTATGCTACCACTGTCCATGATGACTTTGCATACCTTGTCCTTGGTTTTGCAAGCAGTCTGAAAAAGACTGTTTCTTTGCACTGGGTTCTCGACCTCCTTCTCTGGCGTTAAGAGAACCTTTCGCATCATCAACGATCTTCCACCTTCAACATCTTCTGCCTCAACATTCCACCTTTGTGATTTGGCAATGTGAGTTTCACCACCTTCCTTCTTCTTCTCAGGACATTCGTAAGATTTGTGTTGATTCTTTCCACATGTGAAGCATTTCACCACTCCACCTCTTCCTCTTCCTCTGCCTCTAGTATGAGGAAAAATGTTTCCTTCATCATACTGACCTCTTTGTTCGGTATCATGCCCTCTCTGTGAACTTCCACCTCTCTCAGTTTGAGTTTGAGGTTTCTTCCAGTCCTCCTTTGGTTTCTGGTTCCTATCCTGGGCAACTGATTTGCCTCTGGGTTGACTTCTGCCTTGGCCTCTTTGACCTTGTTTTCGACTCAGTTTCTCTTCAGCTTTCAGAGCCATCTGATAAGCATCTTCCACCGTTTGTATGGTCATCATACTCATCTCATATTGAATGTCATATCTCAAACCATTCATGTATCTGGCAACTTTCTCATCATCACTTTCACGATGACCTTCTCTGATGTTCAGCCTGTAGAATTATTCAGTGTACTCCTTTACTGACATCAACTTCTATCTCAAATTTTGCATTCTCTGAAAAAGAGTAATTTGGTAATCCCTGGGAATGAATTTCACCTTCATCTTCGCGATCATCCTATCCCAACTCTTGATTTTCTGCTTGCCTTTGCAGCGTCTTTCAGCTTGTGGTTCTTCCCACCACAATGTTGCATGTCCTTTCAATCTTGTGACAACATGTTTGACCTTTTTGTCCTCCTCGACATCTTAATAGTCAAAATATGTGTCTGAGCTCTAATCTAGTCTAGAAGCTCTGCATCATCCAAGTTTCATTTGTATACTGGAATGTTCATTTTTACCTTAGCACCCATCCTTGCAACAACCCTAAGTAGGCGTTCATTGGCTGCATCTTCGGCTGCAATTTCTTCTCCTTCATGTTTGGCTTCATTTTTACTTTCAGAATTACTAAGATCCCCAACACCGACTGTGAGCCTCTATGTTGTCTCCATGTACTCAAGTCTGGTGTGTAGATCACGCATCTCTCTTTCCATGGCTGGATCAGGCATCTTCCTACCCCTTCTTCTTGGTATTTCCCTATCCTCTAGCGGATCGGGTGTTTGAATGTCTCTTCTTCTCGACGTCATGGCTGAGATTTGCTTTCTCGCTTTCCCTGTCTAAAATATACAAACAGAGTCAAGGTTTGATACCAATTGACACAGACCTATCGGCCCTCGGGACCGATATCCACTCACAAGATCATTCTATATGCCCTTGAGACAGATCATCTCTTCCGATTCCTTCTGGAATCTGCAAATTATCGATCCACAGGTCCTTTTTCACAACTCCCAATCTCGCGAGTTCGTGATTTGTGGTTCCTGACTCTTCCTCTGCGATCTCGCGATACCTAAGATCATGAAATGGGTACATTTCTCTCTTTGTCAGTGCCCTCCTTGCGTGACCGTCGACTAAGCTAAGCACTAACACCTTTCGCCTTTTGCATCTTTGCGAGTTCAAAGATTCAACCTTTGTCTCCTTTCCTTCCCAAACCCCCGAGAGGTGAGATTTGAATTTTCTCCTCTCATTCTCGCTACTGGAAACTTCATGAGTCGAAGACTTGAGATTTCATTCCCTTATCTCCTAAGTCCCCAAGACGCGAGAGGTCAACGTGGTGTTGACTCCTCCAAATGTGTGACGTGTGTTCTCTGGTCTACTTCCTGGGCCCCACCTCATGATTTTTCCACGTGTCTCTTATGTGCAACCTCGGCGCTTCGTGACTACGCTTCTCACAACTTGGAGTACCCAAACTTTGGGCTTTCACCTTACAAAACCCTGAATTCACAAGATCCCTAGATCTCTACCACCTGTCCTCCTCCTAATGGACGACTGTGATTCTTTCGCAGTTTCGCGACTTCGGAACTTTCGGGACAAGAGTCTCGACCTCTTACCCTCCGATATGCCAAAACGAAGAAATTTCGACATATCGTCTACGCGGGTCCCACACAGAACTTCCCGCCTCTTTCGAAGTTTCGGACCTTACGACTTCACGAGTCCTGATGTTGAAATTTCGACCCTCCAACTCGTGAAACCTTGAAATGGTCAACAAAGTCTGACTTCTATGTTGGTGAGAACGCCACCTGTCCACTCTCAGATGGACGATCCCGATTCTTTTCGCAACTTCTCCACTCGCGAAGTTGAAAGACTTCTCTTTCGGACCTCTGATATCCAAGTCCCCGATACGGGTGATCTCGTGAGACATGTCCTCCTTCTATCAAATGGCTCAGATTCCTTCCCTATTTTGGGACTTCGCCTTTCGCGATTTCGCGAATCTTGATGCAAAGGTTTTGACCTTCCAACTCCTGAAACCCTGAGATACGAAATATGTGGGTGATCCAACGGCTCTGATTTCTCCTGATCATAGCTTCCCTACTCCTCTGCGAGATCTAACAGCTTTCGCGACTTCGTGACTCCTCCACAGAGGATTTTGACATTCAATTTACTCCTTGACGATTTCTGTGAAATGAACCAAGTGTTCTTTCACAAAACTTGTCCACCCACGAAACGATATCGCTACGCCTTCTTCCAATACGTCAAGGCACTAAACTTCCTGAGCTTTTCTTTGACAACTGTGAAGACCCTATCCTTCCTAAGATTTCTCCAACTTCGAGTCTTAAATAAGACTCCCGCATGCACTCCTTGTGGTGAATCCTTCAATTACTTCAAAGAATTGAAGTCCTTCGACTCTGCGCACTCCCTGCAGTAGTAGTCCTTCAACAATTTCTCAGGTTCGCAAACTCTAAGGCTTTACTCGGCCTGCGCACACCTTGCACGGCTCCTATGCTCAACTTGCACTTCTGCGAGAATGAGAACAATTGTTATCCCTCCTGAGCTTTCAAAGATGAACTCTGACTTTTGTCGACGCACACCTTGCGGACAATTTCATTGCACTCCTTGCAGGAAAACTCTTTCTCAGATAGAGAAACAATTGAAACTCATTCTCTATTCTCTCTCAGACTTCAAACACAAAGCATGAAATCATATACACAACATATAAAGAAAATGTATAATAGAGAGTAAACATCCATGTGCATAACATTCACAATGCATACACAGAGAACAAACACGACACCATGAATTAGAATCAAAGCTCTTTCTATTAATTCAAATCCCTGTACATGGGTGTTTTCAACTACAACTCTCTGCTCTCTTCTCTATGCTCTATCCTCAATTGATTATGCTGCTAATTGTTACAATCATACAAGTGAGGGTGTCTATATCCATTTTCCCTCCGGCTCCTAAAACTGTCTAATCTAGGAATTTAAAGCTATCTATTTACAATAACTAACATAAATGCCTTCACCTACTACAGACGAGAGCAGGATGCTCAAGGTCTGTTTACAATCAAGAGGTACGCCTTTTCCTTAATTGTCTCATTCAAGTTTGGCACATCCAACTTCAAAACATTCAAATAATTTATCATGTGCCAAAATGCGTTGGCACTTGCCTCACGCTCGCTTGATGTTGGCAATGCTCCCGCATCACAAAATAAATAACTCATTGAGGTCCTCTGAAAGTACAATAATAATTTCTTCTAGAAATACACATATATGAATGGAATCCACCCAGACTTGTGTACACACAATATATACATTAAAGAACAATCCATACCAATTCACGAAAAACAATCCATGATGAGCCTAGAATTGAAGGAGATAGTTAAGGAAGAAATACAAAAACTACTCTCTGTTAATTTCATCTATCTTATCTCTGATAGCCAATGGGTCTCCCCTATCATTATAGTTCAAAAAAATAATGGTAAATGAAGTATTTGCGTTGACTATAGGGAGTTAAAAAAATTCACCCACAAGGACCATTTTCCCCTACCCCTTATCGACCAAGTGTTAGAAACATTGGTTGGGAAGAAGTACTTATGTTTCCTTGATGGGTTTAGTGACTACAAATAAGTTAAAATTTCACCCGGGGACCAATAGAAGATCACATTCACTTCCACACGGGGAACATTTTCATATAGGGTGTTACCATTTGGACTTTTCAATGCTCCAACTATATTTTAGAGGACAGGTCTTGGTATATTTTCCAATCTCATTCACAAATGTGTAGAAGTGTATATGGAAAATTTCATGACATAAAGTGACACCTTTATTTCATCTCTCATTCACTTAGAGAAGGTAATTAAGAGATGCGTGGAGTCCAATGTTTCTCTCAACAATCAAAAATGTGTCATGATGTTAACATAAGGTATTGTCCTACGTAATCACATCTCTTCGGAAGTTATATGGGTTGATTCATTAAACATAAAGGTAATACTTAATCTCCCTCTCCCATAAAAAAAAAAATAGGTAAGAATTTTTCTAGGAAAATATGGATATTATAGACTATTTATGGAAAAAATTGCAACAATTGCATGCCCCTTATTCCTATTACTCACAAAGGATGTTGATCAATTCAATTGGACTGATAGGTGCCAGAGAACTTTTGAAGAACTAAAAGAGAAATTAACAAAAACACCTATCCTAAGGGGACCATAATGGTCCTTTCCATTTCAAATATCCATGGCCACATCAAACACTACCATTGGAGTTGTGCTTGGGCAAAAAGAAGAATCACGTAAGTCATATGCAATATAATTTATTAGTAAGAATATTACACATGCGGAGATAAATTATACAGTCATGGAAAAATAGTTTCTTGTTGTCATCCATGCTATAAATAAGTTTCACCATTACATAAATCTATATATGTTAATCACACACATTGATCATGCTACCATAATATACTTAATGAATAAAACTATCACTCATGGTAGGATGACCAAATGGTTACTACTGTTAGAAGAGTTTGACATTACTATCATGGAAAAAACAGGGAAGCATAACATCATTGTTGACTTCCTTTCTTGTCTTGTCAATGATGGGAATGCACCCCAGGTCGAGGAAACGTTTACTGATGAGAAACTTTTCATAGAATCTATGAAATCACCATGGTTTTCAAGTGTTTCTAATTACTTCAATATAAGAAAACTTCAATAAAATCTATCACTAAAAGAAAAAAAGTGGGTCATCAAGAAAAGTTGCAGGTACTCTTGGATTGAAGGATGTCTTGTCTACACATGAACTGATTTTTTCATCCAACGTTGTGTAAGGGAAGAAGATATTTATGACATATTGAGGGAATGTCATGATGGTCCCTATGGAGTACACTTCGTAGATAAAATAATAGTATATAAAGTACTTCATCTTGGATACTACTAGCCAACTATATTCCGTGATGCCAAGGAGTATGTAAAAAGATCTGACAATTGGTAGAGGATGAGATGCCCAGTTCAGTCAAACAAAATTCTTCTAGAAACACAACAATTAGTGGATCATTTTCAGAAATGGGACCTTTATTTCATAGGACCTATGAACCCTCCATCCCAGTAAAACTCCTACATCCTTATTTTCACATACTACACTACAAATTGGATGGAAGCAAAGGCCCTGTCAAAAACAAGATAACAAGTTGTAATATAATTTATTCATAGAGAAATCTTCATCAAGTACATGATACCCAAGGATATTGTTACATATGGGGGAGCTCAATTTACCTCTAGTATCATTAGAATTATTACATATATATACCATATTAAGAACAATATAACCACTCCATATCATCCAAAGGCCAATGGGCATGTGGAAGGAATGAATAAAATCCTTGAAAACATCTTGACATAGACTATTCAACTCCATCTCAATGATTGGGTAGATAAACTTCCAGATGCATTATAGGAATAGAAATCCACCTGATGAACCACCACAAGATGCACTCGCTACGAGTTGGTGTATTGGAAGTGAACTATTTTTCCCATAGAGATCGAAGTAAAAACTCTTAGGAGTACACTTCAACTAGGCATGGATTTCTCTAGACCACAACGTCGATGCCTTCACCATCTTAGAAAAATGAATGAAAATCACTTAGATACTTTGCATCATATGTTTTTCATTCAACAAAAAAGAGCTAATTCACAGGACAAGTTCATAAAGAAGAAGGAGTTCTTAGTTGGGGCTGGGCCTTGTTTTTTGACTTGAGGTTCAAATACTTCAAGGGGAAATTTCATACTCGATGTTTGGGCCCCTATGAGATTTATGTTGTATATGAACCACCAATGAAGCTAGAACTCCGAATGTACTAAAATACACTATCCTGGGAGGCCTTTTTGAGAGGTATTAACAATGGATGGGGAAATAATTACCTTGAGATTATTTTCAAGAGTGGATCCCCACCGAACAAATAATAATAATAGTAATAATAATAAATTTCCTAATTATGAAAACGTTTTTTAGTTAACAATTAGGTAGGTAATGTATGAAAACCATTTCATGGAAAACATTACCATATATAATTATATACGTTTTTGGCCTTTTTTGCCGCTTTTTGATCCCCTTTGTCATTTTTCCTGGCTTGGTGATCACTTGATTATGTTTCTAAGTTTCTTATTGGACATTCCAATAAAATTTTCCTTTTTGTTTGGTAAATGTTTTGGGGATCGATCACTTTTTGGTATCCTTTGGTAAAAGTCACTTTTTCCAACATTTTGCATATAAGTTAGGATTTTGTCTCCACTTTATGCATCTTGTTGTCTTTACCTCTTTTCCATAGGATCGACCCCACCTAAGTATGACATGGAACCTTCACTGCTTCTCTAGAAGTGTCATAATTAGGTGGTAGATCCTACCTTTACATGGATGCCCTAGGTAGATCGTTATTTTATTTTGGCATCCATGTTGTCAGTAATGACTATAGGCTCAGAATTCCTTGTTAGTATTATCATGATTATGATATTAAGCCTCATTCATTTGATGTACCATCATTATTTTCCTTACCCTCGGGACTCCCATATCAACACCTTTTTTTTGTCTTTCAAGCTCACTTTAAAATTTGAAAGAAACATCCGACGAGACTGTATTTATTTTTTTCGATCTTTTCTGGATTAACTGGGATCTTTTCATCGTGACTTATAAAGAATTGTATTAAATGAGAATAAATTAATGTGCACCATTAAAAAAGGGAAAAATTATAAATGAAGAGACATAAGCATCAGATATGAACAAAAAAATTGATAACGGAGTTCGTCCCTGGTGGACTACGTCTCCGGGTCCTACTCTCAAATGGGTAGGCTCTTTTATTAACTCAACAAAAGAATTTGGCAAATACATGAATATACCTCATTCTGAAATAAAGATGTAGAAATAATGCTCAGCTCAGAAAACAAGCATCACCATTCGATTTTTGGCATCAAATTACCCAAAAATGATTGTCTCCACGCTCCAATCTGACTTTGGTACTCCCAGGCCCAAGAGAAGTTTTGTCTCAGTTTACATGCCCTTTGTACCATCAATTATGAAAACATTTGTCTTGAAATCCATGCCAAAGATTGTACAGTATAGTCTCACGCGCCTTCCCCCTTGGCTCTAGGTGAATATGCATTTTTAAATAATGAAAGTGGAAGATGTACCAAGCCACATCCCTTGGCGCATTGGTTAGGGCAGAGTTTAAAAGGCATTGTACTAGCTGGAGGTTCCAAGGTCGAACCCGATGGACTCTATTTTTGGTAGTGGTTAATATATATTTATATATATATGCATTGTTTGAACTCCTTCTACATTTAGCGGGCCACTAGAAACTCTGCTAAAGACTATACAAAATTGGCGTGGTCCGCCAAATTTGGTAGACCCGCCATTTCTTTTTTAAAACAAAAATAATTTATGGGATAACATTGGGCACTCTTGGGATTCCATGTGTCACCCCGTGATTGGGCCACATGGTGCATTCTCATATGCTGATGTGGCTCTCCCTGTCACTATAGTATTGACATGTGTTTCTCCTTGGGTGGTGCCACGTGGCATCTCCTAAGGGTGCCACATGGAACTTTTCTATTTGTCCATATGGCCCCTGAAAAGTACACTCATGGGTGACACGTGAAAGCCTATGGTGCTTCCATGTTCCATGTTGACATCAAAATCCCATATGATGATGTCACCCTACCACATCAGTTGCTGACGTCAGCAGTATGGACGATGATGTGTCCTCTGCTGACTAGTCCTGGTTGAATGCAACTTTGACCATGAATATCTTTCAAACTATAACTTTGTTTGACGAGTCATTTGCATTGTTATATATCTTGTGAATCTCTCTTCATGATCATGCCATTTTCACTAAGTTTTGGGAACTTTGAATTTTTTCCCTTTCTCTATTTGTTGGAGCCATTCTAAGCATTCTGAGATTCCTCTGTGAGTTCTGAGTTATTCTTAGCCTTATCTAGATCCTTTTTGGATCAAGCCTTCCCACTGAGAGAATTTTGGACCACCAAAATCTTTCATCAATCAACTGGTAAGTGAGGGAAGATTTCCCTCACTTTTTCCTTTTCGGTCCACTTTTCCTTGCTTGGATGGGTTCCCTTTAAGCCTACTCGAAGATAATCAACATCACCCCTACGTGAAGTCCTCGTCCTCTTATCCAGGATGATATCTTCTTGTATATCATCCAAGTAATCAGGTGAAAACTCATCAAATGATGGTATTGAAAATTCCTTATCTTGATCCATGATCATGGGAGGCTAAATTTTTTTTAAGTTCTCAATGTTCACAATTGAGTAAATCTGCATATAAGGTGGAAGATTCAGAAGACAATCATTGGTATCGCTTTTTTCTAAGATAGTGAAGGGTACATAGAAAATGGGCTTCAGTTTCTTTCCTTCACCCTTTAACCTCTCCTTATTGATGTGAATCCATACCCAGTCTCCAACATGGAACTGATGATCAACCCTGTGCTTTTTGTGTCAAGATTTATACTATGCTTGACTTTTATCCAACTATTCCCTGACTACCTGGTGTATCTGTTGAATCCTCTGGATGAAATTGCAGGCTATGTCGTATGTTTGATCTTCATCTACATCGACATATATCACGTACATCAAGTCCAAAGGAAAATTTGGTAGGTACCCAAAACATGTCTCAAAAGGTGAACTCTGAGTGGATGAATTTAAAGCTCAGTTGTATGCATGTTGTACATAGGTTATTTTTTCATCCCATACCTTCAGACACTTGTTGCAGTAGTCTCAAAGAAAAAGTACCATTGTTTAGTTTACCACCTCTATCTGTTCATCGGTATGTGGATGGAAAGAAATTCTCCTCTTCAATTTGGTGTCCATCATTCTCCACAAGCTAGTCCAAAATTCCCCAAGGAATTGAGTATCTCGATCCGAGATGAGAGTAATCCAAAGTGAACCCAAACATGCTGAAAAAAGAGATTAGCATTATTCTCAGAAGTGATCTTCTTTTTACAAGGCATCAAGATACACATCTTGTTGAACCTATCCACTAAAAAATACAAATAATCATGACCCCCTTTGGTCATGGGTAAACCCCCTACAAAATCCATGGATATACTGTTTCAGGATAAATTCGTGAGTGCGGAAACAAACCAATCTCCCTAGATCCACCTGGATCTAGAACAAAACAAGACAGAATACTACTCTTTCCCTAGATCTAGATTATTGAATGAACTAAGAGAAATGGATAGTGGACATACCTTATGAACTCTCTCCTTAAATATCTGTTGTTCCTTGCTCCACTTTGATGTTCTTGTGCCGTCCAATCACAACAGTACAAACCAATCGAAGTACAAGCAGACTAATATATTCAATACCTAGTCTATACATGTGATCAAGGAATCATGTAATAAGATGACATAATCATTATGGGAAAGGGACATATTCATGTATTGAATTAACTGAAAGAGAAATATACAACCTGAGCCTTGATGTCGTAGATCTCCTTTCAATGGCTTCTAGTTCTAACACACACACTTGCTCATGCATGAAGAAAATCAACTACTTATGATGACCTTGATGTTGTCTCTATCTGTTGTAGCATCACTTCTCCATACAATCATGTATCAATTCTCCCATAGACCTCTCAATATTTTCCACTTCTTGTTCTTCTTAACCCCTTCCATGAGTATTCTCATCAATTTATAAGAGAGAATAGGTTAGTTGCTAGGATAAGAATGATCCCAATAAATCTGGAATGCCAGCTTCTGAACAACCATTCGAATACCAACTCACCCTTCTAGAAGATTCCCTT
>SNQJ01S0001616.1:142778-177052 GCA_010110895.2 Picea sitchensis
TCACCTTGGGTAAGAACCTAGAGAGAAAGGCCACTAAGGTTACCACAGACAACAGTACTGCCTGGGGAAACAGTCGTCAGTCCGATCCACATGCAAAGGCAGGGTATCGATCCCGAAATCAACTCGAAGGCTTCCACTCATAATTGTGGGTATACCTTGGAGTGACCCCCATAATACATGCAATCTCTACACCGATGTCAATAGAGCAGGTTAGTATCCCTGCCAACACCAATGTGACCTAATGCTTGACCCTTGTGTTAGAAGGGATTCCCAGGACATTATGCGGCCAATGGAATTTTACACTCCCTATCTCAAGATGCTATTGTGTGTTTTTGAGCTTTTGGAGAGTGTATCTCTCTTCCTACTCCAAAGCACTAGCCTAGCTAAATGTTGGTGTAAAATATCCCTATCAAAGAGTTACTAGATCAATTTTAATATTGCGCAATGTTTTTAATGGCTATTGTTTACTCATAGGCAACGGAAGTGAAACTCATGATGTGTGACCCTGACCCAATCAATGCAAGGATATGATGAAATGTAATTTTTTTCATTCGATGAATCCTTAGCTATGGGAGAGAGAAAACAATTTCTGAATCAATCTCAATATTACAATGCAAATGCTATGCTCAATTTCCTTTTTGATGCCAATAAATAATCATGTATCAATGAACAATGTCTAGATGTCTTTTTCAAAAATTTAATACTTTACAATTTTGATTTTCAGTGGTGTTTCAAAGGTAAAACAAAGATCTTGAAAGAAAACATACAGTTCACTTTCCAAGAAGAACTCTAATGAATGAGATAAGAAAACCAATTTATAAAGACTCAAATAAACAACCCAATCCAATACTTTCAATGCAAGCAAAAACAAAAACAAACCAAAAGAGCTTCTCAATACAAATGAAAATTGTCCTTTTGGACCAACAAGTGCAAGAGAAACATCAAAAACTTAACTTCCAATCAATCACTGATTCTGAACCAACACGACACATTCAACTCCAGTAATCAGAGAGAAGAAAAATGCCAATGAAGACTAAGAGATGAAAGTCAAGTGACCAAAGCAAGAACAAGCCTAGAAAACCTAGAACAGGTTTAGCAAGCAAAAGAAAGAAAAAGTAGGTAAGCCAGTAAACCAAAGAGTCAAAAAGACTTAAATCAACTTTACTGAGCTATTGCAAAAGTCAGAACTTGATTCCAAAAAAAATTCAAAATCTGCCCGCAGGCAAGCCTTGGACACAGTGCGAGAATGTAAACTTCTCGCAGGTCACTTCAATGCAGAATGCGAACAATTCGCACTGGAAGATATAAGCAGTATGTGAACCATCAAGGTTCTCGTAGGCTGCTAATGGGCACAGTGCGGGAATCCCTGAAACTAGTGAAAATTTTGAAAAACCAAGCAAAAATCAAACTGGCTTTTGGACCCAGAAGGTCACTCAGGGTATCCCGAGGACTCAGAGATTTACAAATCAAGAGAACAAGGCAACCAGAGAAAATGGCCACAGAAAATCCAGAAACCAAAAATACAAAAGGGATAGTCCCCAGTGGAGTCGCCAATTTTGTTTCAGGATAAATTCGTGAGTGCGGACACAGACCAATCTCCCTAGATCCACCTGGATCTAGAACAAAACAAGAGAGAATACTACTCTTTCCCTAGATCTAGATTATTGAATGAACTAAGAGAAATGGATAGTGGACATACCTTATGAACGCTCTCCTTAAATCTCTATTGTTCCTTGCTCCGCTTCGATGCTCTTGTGATGTCCAATCACAACAGTACAAACCAATCGAAGTACAAGGAGATTAATATATTCAATACCTAGTCTATACATGTGATCAAGGAATCATGTAATAAGATGACATCATCATTATGGGAAAGGGACATATTCATGTATTGAATTAACTGAAAGAGAAATATACAACCTGAGCCTTGATGTCGTAGATCTCCTTTTAATGGCTTCTAGTTTGGACACACACACTTGCTCATGCATGAAGAAAATCAACTACTTATGATGACCTTGATGTTGTCTCTATCTACTGTAGCATCACTTCTCCATACAATCATGTATCAATTCTCCCATAGACCTCTCAAGATTGCCCACTTCTTGTTCTTCTTAACCCCTTCCATGAGTATTCTCATCAATTTATAAGAGAGAATAGGTTAGTTACTAGGATAAGAATGATCCCAATAAATCTGGAATGCCATCTTCTGAACAACCATTCAAATACCAACTCACCCTTCTAGAAGATTCCCTTCTAGAAGGCTCGAGAATCTTATATTTTTCCTTTGTAAAAATATGTTCACACCCTGTCAATGATTACAGTGCGAAAATTTCACACCCTAGTTGAATGTAGCATGCGGGAATGTATCATTCTTGCAGGAGAGTATATATGCAGCCTGCAAACTATCTTCAAAACATGATTTCTGGAAATAGATAAGAGCAACCCTCTTCAGGAAGAAGTTCTTTAATGAGGATTTTGATTTGCTATCATCATGACATCATCATGTCATCATCACAATGACCAAAATTGTGGATAACATATACTTTCCCATGGATGGGATGGAATAGGACGTGGTGAGTATAGCCCAAGTTTTCTATTAGTGGACTTACAAGTAGAACACATCACACACCCCTTTACATATTTAGTTACAATTGCTTTCATTTGAGGCCAATAACAAAACCTTTTTAAATGAGCCATAGTTTTTCCTACCCCAAAATGCCCAAACACAAGAGAAGTATGAGCTTCTCGTATTACATGGACTCGTTCACTTGTAGGAATACATAGCTTTTCAATATTGTAAAGTAACTTTCCTTGCAGACAATAGTTCTCTACCTATGCACAGACAATAGTTCTCTACCTGTGCACCAAGGTTTAGCTTTGTATATACTTCTTTACAATCTTCATCGATGGAATATTGTTCTATATATCTATCATGAGATACATAATCATTTTTCAAAATAATAGAAGCAACAATAGGAGGTCTAGAAAGCATATCAGCTACCTTGTTACTTGTACCCTTCTTGTACTTGATTACCAAGAGAAACTATTGTAGAAACCCCATCCACCTGTAGTGTCGATATTGTTGCAATTTGGTCTGTTCTTGAAGATAATGTAAGGGTTGATGATCTGTATGTATAATGCTTTCCTTCCCTAACAAGTAGTGCTTCCATTTCTTTACACTCTAGACTAATGCATACAACTCTTTATCATAAGTAGGATAATTAACAACATCTTGGTTAAAATTTTCAAAGTGGTAACATATAGCCTTACGATATTGCATTAGTACTGCACCCATGGCATATCCGTTGGAATCTGTCTCAATCTCAAAAGGATGTTGAAGATTCGACAGTGCTAATACTGGTGCGGTCCTGATCTTTCCCTTCAAAGTGTCAATTTTTTTTTGTTTATTTCCTTCCCACTGAAAAGTGTTATTCACACTGGTTAAGGCATGCAGGGGAGATGCTATGAAGGAGAAGTTGTGAATGAATCTCCTCCAATACTGGACTGCACCTAATAAGCTTCAAACTTTGGTTACACTTTTTGGCTCAGGACAATTTACAATTACATCAACTTTGGAAGGGTAAATTTTCAATTGTCCTCCTCCTACAATATGACCTAAGTAAACAAGTGCAATATTTCCAAATTCACATTTAGACAATTTTACATATGGCTTCTCCCTTTGAAAAGTATACAATACTTTCTTTTCATGCCTCACATGCTCATCCCATGTCCTGCTAAAAACAAGAATTTCATTTAAATATTCAATCACAAAGTCATCTATGAAAGGCATGAATACATCATTCATCATAGGCATGAAAGTTGTCGGAGCATTACAAAGCCCAAAACGCATAACCAACCACTCAAACAATCCCTGTTTGGTTTTAAAGGCATTTTTCCATGCATCTTGTTTTGCGACTCTGATTTGATGATATCCACTACGCAAATCCAACTTAGTGAAATAGACAACATTCTTTGATTGATCAAGTAAATCATCTATGCGAGGAAGAGGGTATCGATTTTTCACCGTGATTTTATTTAAGGCCCGGTAACTAACACATATTCGCCATGTTCTATCCTTCTTTGGCACCATCATGATCAAAGAACCACAAGGAGATGAACTGGGTGTGATGACCCCTTAATCCAATAAGACCTGTACCAGCTTCCTGATCTCTGTCATCTCCACAACTGACATCCTGTACATTCCCACATTAGGCAAAGGAGAATTCTGATGAAGATATCTCATGTTGGATTTCCCTCTTAGGAGGTAATCCATTTGTTTCCTCAAAAATATCATCATACTTAGAAACAATATCAGTTAATTCCTTTTTATGAGATGGATGACACCCTTGGAAAGTGTCGGATGTCCCGACATCTTTCTCTTTGACAATCATAAGTACATATATATTATTAGTGTTTATGAGTCTTTTCATTTTTCCTGCTCTAACAAGTGTTGTATTCACCCTCATGTTGTGAGCTCTAACAATATATTCCACTCCCCCCTTAGTAAGTTGGTATTTGTTCTCATGTCGAAAAAAGACTGCTTTTCTATCATAAATATAAGGACTTCCAAACACTATGAGACATATATCAAGTGGTACAACATCCAAATTAACTTCATCAATCAATTTTGAAGCAATATAAAATCATACCCTACATTGTTTGGTGACATTAAGTTTTGATTTTTCACGTACCCAACCAAGAGGATAAGTTTTCGGATGTAGTTTCATTTTAAGACCTATTTTCTTGACAAGTGCTTCAGATATTAAGTTTTCTTGGGAACCTAGATCAAATAATGTATCTATCTTAGTATGTTTAGATACAATGCTTATGTGAAATAACTCATTCCTCTTTCGTTCATCAATATGAAATTCATCATTGGAACTAGAATTAGCATGAAGAGAATCTTTACCTTGTACTATCGTTGTGATATTTCCTTCATCTTTTGAATCAGAACCAAGATCTTGTTGTACCATAGCAACGGTCCTTGTCTTCCTCTTTCCACCGAACTTCTTCGGTTTCTTTTTCGGATGCAGTTTTGAACAATGTTATTCATTGTGATCTCTCTTCTTGCAATGAGTGCAAGATGATTTTCCTCATTCTCTCGTCAGTGTAGTGGTCTTCTTGTCCTTCCTTTTAAACTTATTAAAAGTCTTCTGTGGGAAATTGGAAGGTTTCTTTGTGGGATATTCTTGAAGATGTTTCCCCCTGTTCTCTAGGTGAGTGGATTGCACACAAACTTCGTCAATACTAGTGGGGTTAAACAAGAGAAAAGTATGTCGAATATAATTATGAGGTGCACCAATATACTTCATTAAAGTCTCATAAGAATCTAAAGGAATGTTCAATGCAAGAGCTTTCTTCATAAATTATTCTATGCAACTTTATACAATTTGTCCTTTACTTTGCCTTGAAGTTTTCCATTCCATCATTGCTTTGTGTAGATACCCTAATAGATAAAATTGCTTCCTCATCGCTGATTTAATATCCGAACATGAGGACAGAAGCTTAACACACATAATTTTGTCTTGAATCTTTCTCTCCCACCATATGAGAGCGGTGCCTTCCAACAGAAGAGAATCCATTTTCATTTTAACTTCCTCTTCATCAATATGTTGGACACGAAAATACACTTGAACTTTTCAGATCCAATTATCTAGATTTTTAGGATTAGCATCACCATTAAACATAGGTAAAGAAAAATTTACATTGAGATTTAATAATGGTTTCTTAAAAGAAGCTTTATGGCTAGAATTATGACAATTATGAGAATGCTTAGAGGAAGAAGAAATAGAACTCGAAGGTGAAGATGGAGGCTCAGGAGGATCTCCTCTAGCCCCTTGGTTTACTGAAGCATCATCATATGCATGTGCTTCCTTTTTCTTCCCTTTCTTCTTCATCCTCTTCTCGTAATCTCCATAAATTATCTCCACCATTTCTGACATGTGGTAAAATACCATGTGAAATTTTTTCTCATGTTCATCACACTTGTACTCTTCTGCCATTTTCTTCCTTCTAGATACACTGCCAACTTTGGGATTAAAATTATTTAGAGTTCCTCCACCCTGCTTATGCTTGGTGCTAGTAAGATTCACACTCAACAATTCAATTCAAATATGACTTCTCTGATACCAACATGATCCAGGATATTTTCAACGTGACTTATAAAGAATTGTATTAAATGAGCATAAATTAATGTGCACTATTAATGAAGGGAAAACTTTTAAATGAAGAGACATAAGCATCATATCTGAACAAAAAAACTTGATAATGTATTTCGTCCCTAGTGGACTGCGTCTCCGGGTCCTTCTCTCAAATGGGTAGGCTCTTTTATTAACTCAACAAAAGAATTTGGCAAATACATGAATATACCTCATTCTGAAATCAAGTTTTAGAAATAATGCTCATCTCAGAAAAAAAACATCATCGTTGGATTCGTGTCATTGAATTACCCAAAAATGACTATTTGCATGCTCTAATCTGACTCTGGCACTCCCAGGCCCAAGAGAAAGTATGTTTTGGTTTCTATTTCCTCTGTACCTGCAATTATGATAGCATTTGTCTCGAAATTCATGTCATAGATTATATAGTATGGTAATGTGATCCTTCCCCCTTGGTTCTAGGTGAATATGAATTTTTAAATAATGAAAGTGGTAGATGTACCAAGCCACATCCCTTGGTGCATTGGTTAGGGTAGAGTTTTAAAGGTGTTGTACCAGCTGGAGGTTCCGGGGTCGAACCCGTTGGACTCTATTTTTGGTAGTGGTTAATATATATATGCATTGTTTGAACTCCCACTACATTTACCAACTCGCTAGAAAATTTGCTAACGACTATACACAATTGATGTGGTTCGCCATATTTGGAGGACCCTCCATTTCATTTTTAAAACAAAATCGTTTACGGGCAAACATTGGGCATTCTCGGGATGCCACGTGTCTCCCCATGATTGGGCCACGTGGCGCATACTAATGCACTTGCTCATATGATGACATGGCTCACCCTATCACTTATGTATTGACATGTGGTGCTCCGTGTGTGGTGCCACATGGCGTATCCTGGGGGTTCCACATGGCACTTTTCTATTGGTCCATATCGACCCCTGAAAAGTCCACTGGTGGGTGGGACATGGAAGCCTGTGATGTTGCAATGTGGCATGCTGATGTCAACATCTCATATGATGACATCAGTTGCTAACGTCATGTTGACATCAGCAGTACGGATGATGATGTGTCCCCTACTGACTGGTCTTTGTTGACCACAAATTTGACCGTGAATATCTTTCAAACCGTAAATTCGTTTGATGAGCCATGTGTGTTGTTAGAAATATTGCGATGCACTCTTCACGATCATGCCATTTTCACTAAGTTTTGGGAACTTTGAAATTTTTTCCCTTTCTCTGTCTGATGGAGCCATTATGAGCGTTCTGATATGCCTCTATGAGTTATGAGTTATTCTTATCCTTATTTGGATCCTTTTTGGATCATTAACTAAGAAACGTATCCCACTAGAGTCTTCTTTAAGCCCTTTTCAGACTCTCTAAACATGAAAAGATTGTCAAGCGATCTTTTTTCTCTTCACGCTCACCAAACTCAAATTTGAAGATACATTTGTCCAACGATAGTTTACCCCTTTTTCGGTCCAGACGAATAATTTAACAAATAAAGGTATGCTATAGGAACTTCATTTTCATAGAAGAGTATTCTTAGGCATAAGTTTAACCCTTTTTCGTGCCTAAGGGACTAAATCTTCGAAAAATGAACAATCTGCTTGGTTTTGGTTAATAACATTTTTTGGGCCTTGGAGATTACTTATGAAAAAGGAACCCCCATGGAGTCCATAGTTAATATATTTTCACACTCCATAAAATTTAAAATATCGTCGAGTGACCTTGTTCCTTTACACTCGTTAAATTGGCCCAGAAGAACATCTACTGGCATGAGTTAAATCATTTTTCTAGCATGTAGATTATAGCGGAAAACATACGCCTCAGGAGATTTGTCTCACCGAGAGATTTCTCCTCGGTAACTTTTATACTTTTTTGGGCTAAGGAGACTAAACTCAAAAAAAGGTTGTGAGTCCATAGCTAAGCTCTTTTCAGAATCCTTAAAATTGAAAATATTGCCGAGTAATCTTGTCTTTGTCACACTCGTTAAAATGGTTTTGAATAGACGTCTTTTCGATGCAAGTTTATCCCTTTTTCAAACGGAATAAACTATTTCTGAAAATGTACTACATGGAGTCTTATTTAAAGTTTTTTCAGACTCTCTAAACGTGAAGAAACTACCAAGATTACCTTCTCCGTGCTCGTATAAATTACATGGAAGGGGTCTCATTGTGTCTTGCTTAATCGCATTTTCATATCTGCATATTTGGCCTAATTATGGCTCCATTTTTCTCTCAATTGAACCTTTGAAGCATGCCTTATATGCAAGCCTTGTAGCACTTCTTGCCTCTGTGACCTGACACCTTGACCCATGGAGGCATTTTCCCCGAGTGTCCTTTTCCTGCACATGTCTCCTTGCTCTGAGCATTAGTATGTTCCTTGTGTGGAACTAGTATGATTTCTTGAGACACTCGTTCCACCTTTGTAACCTATCATTCTTTTATTCTTTTTCAAGCTCTTAAAAATTTGAAAAAAAATAAAAAAATTAAGTATTCCAAAAAAAGGGGACGAGAAATATGTTATTTTTTTTCAGCAGCACAGAGAGTCGCCCTTTGAAAAATCACATCCTTTTGTTTGCTCGTCAAGCATTGGGATCTAGTATGACCTTAGGAATTTGTTCTCGCTACATAGAGTTATGTCCTCCTCCATTTGGTTACTCTTCCAAACACATGGAGAATTTGTGTTGCCTCATGCATCGTGAACTTATGTCAATGTCATGTTGCCTTAGTCTAATCATCTTTCGTTCTTTTTTCTAAAGGAAGTTTCACTCAACCTAAGTCAGTCTTTCTACAGTTTTTCTCTTGACCTTCATGAGTCAGCCATCCTGAGAGTCCAGTCAAGTCCAAATTCAAAATTGGCGAAGTTCTCTTCCTGATTATCGAGATCCTCGTGTCTTTTCCCAACGATCCGGTGAATACCTCGAGGTAGTTATTTATACACTCCCATTGTACTCCTACCTGATTTTTGAATAACTTAAGGTTCTTTCTTGAGCTATGAAGTCCTCATCTCCAACCATCAGGTGTCACTAGCATATTGAAGATGGATACTATACTTGTATATCTTCGACTGATTTTGAGATGTAGATCCGTTGTGTATTGCTCGCAGCTACACTTTATATAGTTATATGACATGGATCTGCAGTTTATCTGATTGGAAGCCATGATTTAGTTCATCTAGAGCATGGGTATGCCCTCCTCAGAAAGACAATTGTTTTTTTGCAGATGGCACCTCCCGAACTCTGGTCCCAGGCTCACTCAATTTTGTACATTGGTGAAAATATTGTAATGTATTTAGGCCATCATTTTATCTTATGAACTCACACATTAGGGGGAATCTATTATAGCCCTAAAATTCCCTACTCATGCATACATTTCATTGGCCCTCTTACTTGCATATTTTTCCAAAGCACTGCTAAGAAGCTCCTCTTAAAAAAACATTTTTTAGAAGATGTACGCACTTTGCACCATTAAAACCCACCTATATATGCTTGTTTTACCACTACAACTAGCGCACATATTCTTGTTACACCATTACAACCCACGTGTGCTTGAAAAAGTTGAAAAAATTAAAAATTTGCAAGGAATTCGTTGAAATTCATGGGCTATTGGAAGTTTCCCAACCAATACACCTACTATAGCCCATCACCCAACCAAATAACCATACTTTTGTCATATAAAAGGAGGTGTTGGAGTCTCATTTCACATCCAATCATAAGAACAATGAAACTCTGCCCAATTTCACTTCCCCTCCTTGCCCAAGATTTTTCTACCTTTTGTGAGATATTGCCTCATCATTCCCTCATCAACCCCTTCTTCCTCCATTCATCCCTTTCCCTTCCATTGAGGTGATCAGAAGGTTAAGAGAAGAATTCCATTCAATTTACACTTGGATCATGGTAAAGAGGAGCTCGTACCAGGTTCATGGAACTATGGTCAAAACATATTGTAAGTTGTAATCTTTGTATGATGAATAAAATAATCACATTTTCCTATCCCAAATGATGGTGTTTTGTGTATTTTCATTGATTTATACTTAACATTTAATATCTAACCCTAACTCATGAATAGAATAGCATGTTTGTAGTCCTTTTTTTCCTATCTTTGGATGTAGGTCATCCTTGGGAGGAGAGATGCAATCAATGGAACTACCAAGATTGAGGAGATCATCACTAGACGTGGGATCAAAGGTATAGTTACCCGATCTCTTCTATTATTTTCTTTCTTTACATTAGTTTTGGTATGTTTGGGGTAGAGTAAAATAGATTGACTTTTAGACGGTTATTCGCTCTGTCTACATCTTGAACCGTGGTGTCATTAAAGGGGGTTGTTTCCCTCTAGAAAAGGGGAATAATGTGATTGAATATAAGAAGCCACACAAGTTCGAAAAAAAATTGAAACTAAAATGGAAGAGTAAGTAGAAAACTATTGTAAATAAAGATGAATAAATACCTACATGTTCCCATTGTAAGAGAAAGGGGAATGAGGAAGCATAGTATTGGAAGCTGCATCCAGAATTACGACCAAAGAAGTTCTAGAATAAAGGGAAGTAGAAGACTAATACATCAACGTGACGAGATCTAATATCATATTCAGGAGATGAATATAAGATCATGTCAATTGGAATGAAAGGTATATCTACTACTAATGCTTCAGTTCAATCTACTAAATCGAAAAGTGTTGTTGATCAAAAGAGAAGAAGTGAGATTTTTCATGTCAGGGTTATAGTCAATCATACAAAGATATATACTTTGCTCAACAGTGGATCTCAAGTTAACCTAAAATATGACGAATTTTTTAAGAAGCTGAGTTTGAATACGAGACCTCATAAAAAAACATATCCATTAGGTTGGGTGTGTGAAGATTCTAAGTTGCAGGTAACAAAGTAATGTAAAGTCATATTTTCAATTACATCCAATTTCATTGATGAGGTTGAGTTAGATATTGTACTTCTTGACATTTGTGGCATTTTCTTGGGTAGTCCATATCTATTTGACAGGAAGGCCATATTCTACCATGAGGAGAATAAATATCACCTTTTCAAAGATGAGATTGAATTTATTGTCAAAGCTCATCATATCAAAAATAATGTTTCTCTAGTGAACACATGGAAAATGAGGAGACACATGAATGAAAGTAAATATTTTGTTCTCATGATAGTGAAATAGAAAGAAGAAGAGATATGTGATTCTTTATCAAGTTGTGATCCACATCATAAACATGAGTTGGTTAAAATCATATCTAATTATGATGATTTATTTTAGGAACCTACAGGGTTTCCTCCTAAGAGGGAGGTTGAACATGAAATCTATTTACAACAAGATGCTCCTCTTCCTAAAATTGGTATGTATATATCATCAGTACTAAAGAATGCATAGATCAAGAAGAAAGTTTAGGAATTTCCCGATAAAGGAAACATAAGGCCATGTTCCTCTCTGTGTGGATCTCCTATTGTATTAGTTTCGAAGAAATATGGAACATGGAGGATGTGTATTGACTTTTGAGCATTGAACAAGACCACCATAAATAATATATATATCCTCTCCCTAGGATTAATTATTTATTGGATCAGTTAAAGAATGTTGTTTATTTCAATAAGTTCGACTTGAGAAGTGGTTACCATCATATTAGAATTGCAGAAAGTGACATGGAAAACTTCTTTCAAGACAAAGAAAGGGTTGTTTGAATGGTTAGTTATTCCATTTGATTTACGAAATGCACCAACAACATTTATGAGGGTAATGAATTATTTGTTCAGGAATTACATAGATGATTTTGTTATCGTCTACTTAGATGATATATTGATCTTTAGTTGAATATGGGAATATCATATAATGCATGTCAAGACAATATTTGAACTCTTGAAAAGGGAGAAGTTGTATATTAAAATATCTAAACGTGAATTTGGAAAAAAATCTCTAGTATATTTGGGTTACATTGTAGGGAATGGTCATCTAAAGATAGATCCTACAAAAGTAGGAGTTATTGTGAATTGTCCCAATCCAACTACTGTCATAGAAGTCGAGAGCTTCTTGGGAGAAGTAAAGTACTAGAGAAAATTCATTGTTATTTTCACCTTCACATCAGCTCCTCTGCATGTGTTAACAAGTGTTAAATAGGCATTTAAATGGGGAGGAAAGAAACATAAAGCCTTTGAGATATTGAAGAAAAAGATAATAACCACACCAGTTTTTTCTCTGCCAAATATACAACAACCATTTGAGATTCAAACCGATGTAAGCAAATATGCCATGGGAGCAGTCTTGATGCAATGAGGTAAACCTATATATTGTCATTCTAAAAATTTTACTCACGCTGTAATTAACTATCCAACATATGATAAGGAATTGTATGCATTGGTAAAAAGTGTAAAAAAATGGAAGTATTACTTAATGGGAAAAGATACCATAATTCATACAGATCATCAACCATTATAGTATTTGCAATCACATAACAAGCTACAACATTTCAGGTGGATGGGTTTCTTACAAAAAATTCATTTGATAATAAAGAATAAGAAAGGTATTCATAACAAGGTTGTAGATATGTTATCAAACTGAGTGATCGATGAATATACAGTACTAAGGTATAATCCCTTAACTCATGAAAGTTATGTTGAACAATATTCAAGGGATGATGATTTTTAAAATGTGTATATGGCTTTGATTCATGGAAATTAGTAGTTAGATTATCATATGCATGACAATTTGTTATATAATTTTGGAAAACTTTGTATACCCAAAGAAGAAAGAGTAAATGTAATTAGAGAATCCCATACATTCTCATTTCTTTTCATTTTGGGCTTGGTAGGATAGTAGCACAATTGTAGAGATATTGTTATTGGCCTCAAATGAATGAGATAGTTTCCAAGTATGTAAAAGGGTGTGTTATGTGTGCCACAAGTAAGCCTAACAACATAAAGTTGGGATTATATATGCCACTTCCAGTACCTTATCATCCATGGGAAAGTATCTCCATGGATTATGTAGGGGGTTTGTTGAAGAATAGAATAGGTCACAATTATTTATATATCGTTGTGGATAGATTTAGTAGATATGTAATTTAATTCCATACAAGAAATAGGTCACAATTGAACATACAACACATATGTTATTTGTTAATGTATGGGTTCATTTTGGGTTTCCTATATATATTATATCAGATCGACATTCACACTTTTTAGGGATTTTTTGGTCTCATTTATGGGATCTGATGGAAATGAAGCTAAAGAAGAGCACAAATTTTCATCCATAGATAGATGGATAAATAGAGATGATAAATAGAAAAATGGTATATCTACTTCAAGGATATTCTAGCAAGCATCCTAAGCTATGGGATGAATAGCTACCTTATGTACAACATGCATATAATCATGCTATGCATTCTTCTAATCATAAAAATCCTTTTGAAGTATGTTTTTGGTACTTTCCTAAATCACTTATGGAAATGTTTTTGGAGAAGAAAGTAATGAAGATAGACATGAAGGTACAAATAAAGTTTAAATATTCATTCAGAGGATCCAGAAGGTACATTAAGTAGTATGGGAACAATTAGAGAGAATCCAAAAAAAATACCAGGAGAGGCATGATAAAAATCAACTTGGTCATCGGTTCAGATTTGGTGATCAAGTATGGTTACATATCAACAAGGAAATTATGAAACATGAAGGTAAAGATATAAGGCCAATCCAATATGGTCCATTCAAAATCTTGGAAAATATTGGTACTAATGACTTTCGTTTAGATATACCATCCTATATGAAAATGTATTTAGTGATAAATGTTGCGAATTTGAAACTTATGAAACTCTTATGATTAAGGATGAAGATGAATGTATTAAGGTTCAGAAAGTTGATTATTTTTCTGCAAAATATTTAGACAAGCTACACAAATATTTTATTCTTGACAAAAGAATCAAGACTTCACATTGAGGTGATGTGGAATATCTTCAATTTTTTACTAAAGGACTGAAACCAAGAAAATAAAAGTGGATAGAGATTGGGAAAGTGAGCGATATTTACCCTCATTTAGTTGCTGAGTAATTAAAACGTTTGGTGGTCCAAAATGATTCCAATGGGGAGGAATTATCCAAGAGGACCCAGGAACACTCAGAGAGGTACATGAAGATTTGGAACACTCACAAAGTTCCATAAGGATTCATAGATGATAAAAATTTAGTGTCTCAAAATCTCTCAAAAGAATACATCAATGTGTATATCTCAATGATAGCTTTCCAACGACGAAAAAAATAACCTCAAACAAAGTTCGTATGCAAAGGTTATGGCCGGTCAAAGTTAATCTTAAAGTAGGAAAAATTCAAAGGTTCAAAGGTGACAAATGTCACCACTACAAGTGTGACATGTGGCAGGATCATACATCCATACGATGATAATGTGGAAACACCATGGAGCACCACGTGGTACACTATATGTCTGACCTAGTAGGTGACTCAGCATCCGTGCGGTACAATGGACCAATTACAGTTTAACAGGTGGAAGAGATAGACCAATGAGAGTTTTCCATGTGGTAGCCTCCCATTGGCTATTAATGGTTAATTTTTATAAAAAATTATAGGAGTCGACAGGGGTCGAACCCGCGACCTCCTATAACCTTATGAAAAAAAACTTTTCCATTATGCCATTTTATTGGTTCTTAACCATATATGATATAATTAATACTTACATTTTGATCAAATATTATTCAGTGAAAAAAAGGGTCATGGGATAAATCCCCAGGCCCATGGTTTATCGGAATTCCATATAACCAATGTCTATATTCCCGCGGGGGAGATTTCAAAATTTGGTCATATACCATCACTATATTCCATATGGTTACAAAAAAATGATATATATAGTATGGTCGACAGGGTTTGACCCTACCACCCACTATATAATGTTCCAACGTTTTAATCAATTGTGCTAAGGGTGATTTTTGTCATATAATTTCAACAAATCACATTTAATGTCTACCTATAGTTTCGAGTGGCGGTTTAGCCCGACACCCTATTTAATGGGCTCGTGGACCAAGGGAAGGACACATATATACATAGTACATGTATTGTCTCTAGGTTCATTCCAAAGGTATCAAGACCATGGGATTAAACAGTAATGGATGTCGAGAGGTTCGTTGACGAAATTTTATGAACTTTATACTCATTTTTCTCAAAATTTCACAAGGAATTCAATGGTGCACTCTGTTTCTGAGTTTGAGAAATGTGTAAAGAGGTCATTGTAAAACAAAATTATTTTAGCATTAATAAATATGTCTCAATTGGAAGAAGACCCAGAGACGTATCCCAAATTGGGTGAACTTTGTTATCAAACTTGTGTATGTGATTTTGGCATTGTTGTTCTATTTTCACTCAGTTATTTGCAAGTTGTTTATCCTTAAAGTGTATTTGGAAAGATAAGTTAATTCATATGTATATTGAAAGCAGTCAAACGATCATTATTATTTTGAGGACAAAGTACATGTTTATATGTATTAAAGAGTAATTAGCATCTAAGTATTTCTCGAATTAGAAGGTCATGAAGGATCAAATTGCACCCTCCAAGAAAAGAATTCTCAAGAACAAAAAGAAACAACTCATTTCAGGTAGCATCTTAAGGCCATTGCACTTTGTCCTTATCCAACAAAATATGAATTCAAAAATAATGATTTATAAAATTCAAAGGAAGGTGAAAAGGTTAATGGACAAATTCTAAGGGGGGAAAACAAGTCTTCATTTCCTCACCCAATTGGTTGATTTCATCCAACATGTATGTAATAAACCTGAAGAACGATATGCTATAATATACCTTGAGGAAGGAAATGTTGGAAGAGGAGTGGTACTCCCAGAGATAATGGATGTTGAAATAAAAACTAAGGGGACATTGACCAAAGACCGAGGATACCAAACAAAGGACGTAATTCCTCCTTAGAGTATGGATGAGGAAAATAAAATTAAGGGGACCTTGGCTAAGGACTGAGGAGATCAAATAGAGGAGGTAATATCCCCTGAGAAGATAGATGAGGAAACCCATATAGAGTGACCTTGTATGAGGGATGTTGGAGTCCAAACATACATTGAGGATTATTTCTAGCTGAGGGCCAACTTGGCCAAATGAAAAACTATGGATAAAGATTATTAAAAAGGAACAGTTTCTTTTGAAGAGTGTTGACATGCCATATATAACCTAAGGCAGAGATGGGATGGGTAATTGGAAATCCATCGATGTAAATGGGAAAAATTGAAAAAGGAAGTAGATAGGGCCTTTGAGATACAATCCCAAATAAAACCACTTACATAACAAAAAGGGTACATAAGTTTCCTTTAGGGATCTATTCTCAATTGTAGATCAGCCTCTCATGTCTATTTAGAATTCGTAAAATGGAATCTAACTCCTTTTGTTGGACACATACAACTAAGAGCCTTTACATCATTTGTGAGAAATCATACCGAGTGGAACAATGCCCTATTTTTTTCCCAGGAGAGTGAGAATTGCATCCTATGGACAAGAAGAGAATTCCTTAAGTCCAAGACTATTCTTAACTCACACTATGCATGGGTTAGTTCTCATACACATGCATCCTTCATGACTAAAAATAAATAAGAATCCATATGTGATTACATACAACATAAATAATCCTTGATGCAATATTCCCTACAATGAAGGAGACATATATGGGAGAAAGCCACAATGGAGATAATGCAGAGAGATGTCTTCAATTATCACAATTTTACAGTGGCACTGAAATGAGTAAGTAGGTACATTCACTATATGAAGACATGATGAAATAAATGGGTAGGGATGAGATTTCATTACCTTATGATTTGGTTTCCTTCACCTGAATACCAATGACATTATGACTTTTGCAAAAAGGAGGAGGAAGGTTATGAACAAATACTTGTAGAAAATGGAGGGTATTATTCAGCCATTCAAAAAGGAAATTCAGACTTCATCCTCAACAATATTCATTACATTTCCTCCCATGTAGATTGAGACCGATCAACATGGTTACTTGAGGACATGCATCAATTTTACTTAGGGGGAGATGATGGGCATCTGGAACACCATCCTTTTCACACCTTTACCTTACCATTTTGTTCCACTTTTTCCCAACCTTACAAGATAATTTTGAGTATAACGATATATTTTTCCTCAGGTACATTTCCTCACAACTTATGTCATTTTAAGTGGTTTTTCTAGTGTAATTAAGGGAAATGTGACCTTTTATGCTCACTAATGAAAGAGTGATAAGATATTGTTCTAGGAAAAATGTCATGGGTACTGCAAAAGGGTTGTTGCAAAACCAATAATGTTGTTGCGAAACCCCTCGGACGATTGGTACAACACGGTTTCCAGTTGCTGCAACACACCTCTTGTTGTTGCAACATGAGTTTTAGTTTTTGAAACACATTTCAAGTTGCTACAACACATGCCATACCATTTTTGCAACACTAGTTAGTGTCATTGTTGCAACACTAGCTTCCACCACTAGTGGAACTTTTCTACCATGAGTAGTTACGACCCCCGACCTGACAGTTGTGATATTTCTGATGAGGTGGTTGCCACATTTTCAATGATAAGTGCATCATCTGAGAAAGTATGAATGGACATTTGGGTCACTATTTTGAGATAGCTGGTGGTAGACAAGTATGGGAAAAAAGACAAATGTACATTTGGAGGTTGTTGATCCAAGAAAATTAAGGCGACCACTTCAACATATTCTTATAATTTGATAAGGATGTTGGGTCACACAAATAACCATTGCCTCTATCCTAGTAGAACTATTGAAATTAAATTGAGAGCATCCTAAGGATCATATATCCTCATGGATGTCCTCAACTCTTTTTTTATAATAAAAGAGTGGTCAAAATTGTATAAGAATCCAACTCAATTCAATTAAAAGGGGAATTAATCATTGTAACCTAAACTCTGTTGTTCGATAATAAAATCATTTTTTTGGCTCTTCTACATTTATTCTATGTTAATCAGTATCTGAAGTTTAGTGTGTGGTTGAAGTAATCCACCAGTTCCTCGTCTAGGGAGGTAGGCCCCCCTCCTTAGTAAAGTACTTTTGTACTATTTCATTGTAGCATAGATTTTATTTATGTAGTGACTGATTTCCAGATTTCTAATGAGCTTGGTTATTGTTTACATTTTTCTATAAAATTAAACATACATATGCTACATTTCATGGTCTAATCTTGTGTAACCCATCACTCAACATAACTTTAGGATAAATTTATGCATAACACTTTTAGTATTAATTTCAATAATGAAAGGAAGGTGGTATTCCTTGTCACAGTCACCATTTAGAATTAGTAATCATCCGCATGTGTTTTTTGCAAATAGAATAGATTCCTTCCATTTCAATTATGTTCATATCGGGGTTACACACTAAGTGCGTCCAAGATAGTTGATTTAGATTAGTTTTCATTTCAATTACATTCAATCGGGGTTACAACACCAAGTTCTTCCAAGATGGTTGAATTAGTTTAGCTCGCTATTACTTCTTTTAGTTTTCCATTTAGTTGGGGGTTACCACACTAAGTGCTTCTAGGCTCAGTTGATATAGTTTAGACTATTAAATATTTTTTTAAGTTTGTTGTCCTTAGAATTGGTGGCTTTGTCAAAGATATATTGAAACCTTCATCTACTAATTTTCTCTTTCTATAACTTCATAGGTAGAAAAAAATTTGAATCATTTTTTATGGCATATACAGTGCATGAAAGTTCGCAAGTTCCATACGGATCCCTGATTGATAACTAAATGAACAATCTTTCTAACTATCTCTCTAAGAAATTAGAAATGTAGTTAAAAATATCATCACCGAGATCACACATAGTGTAGGAAAAAGATCATACATAGATAAAAAAAAGTAACAACCTGGAAATAAAAAACATGAAACCAAAAAAAGATGAAATATTATCTTTGTAAAAAATTAAAAGGGTATATTCAAGATTTAAACCTTCATATCTGACTGAAATGGTCGTATCTTGGGAAAACATAAACCTTTTCTAGTGAAACTGAAAGTTTATTGGTTGAAATGAGCGCTCCAAACGCAATGGAATAGTCCTATCAGCCGATAAATGTATGGAAATGGTAGAAAATAGAGATGCAAAAACATGGCTTCAAGATCTCAATCTAAAATAGAAGTGGGTCTTCAAATGTGCTCTGATACCATGTTTGAAAACACAGGTATTCCAACAGAGGAGGAACACCTTCAGTAACTACTCACTCAGTAAATATCAACACAACTAGTTAATTTTATATAGTCAACCGTCGTGAATTGAATAGTATAGAAATGAGGTTTGGTTGATCTTCATGGGATGATGGATGGCCAACTAGATAGGGACGAAAAATGGTTTTTCCTAGTAGAGTTTTTTCTAGTTTTCATACACAACACAACACACATTTAAGATGTGAAAAACATGAAATGGGTGGTGGCTCAACACATATGGTACCTTAATGGAAAATTGTTTCTTGTATATACTAACCAAACAAAACTACTATATGTAAGATGCTCACTTGAGATGTCATTTTTCTTATATTTTTTATTGAAAATTTAGAAAGATTAATGGATGGTGGTTAGTATGAAAAATGTTTCCTTACCCAAGACATAATGACACCATTATTCAAGTTCATTCACAAGCGCATAAAAATCCATCATATGTGTTGTAGTTCAATTTTTCTTTAGTCAATGTTTATGAATGGTAAGCCATAAGGTGGCCTCCCTATTTAGGTATTTTTTCTATGGTCTATTGAGAAGCATTCACCTCAATCTAAAAAGGTTGATGTAAATTCAGAATTCGTGATGTATGACCAAAGAAAAGGGCTTCTTTTAATTTCTTAAAACTTTTCTCAATGAATGCTTTCCATTTGAATGTAAGTTATTGAGAAAGTTGTTGCAACAGACAAGAAATCTAGGAAAAGTGTGGAATTAATTGCTTGTAGTTGTTAAGGCCTATAAGAAAAATATGCAGTGCAGTGGCGATAGAATTAGATGAACATGTAGCATGCTTTTAAACATTAGTAGGGTCGGTGTGATTATTGTTTTTTCCAATCAATGACCCAAGATACTATATTGAATTTTTTCTGAAGAATGACATCTTTCACTTTTTTTCAATTGTGGATACAAAACAGTTCCAACACCGTGCACACATGTTGTACTTGATCCTACTAGTTTTTGTTGAAAATAATAATGTCATCTCAATATACAACAACAATGTGACCCAAGTGAGGACATAAAATGCCATTTTTTAGTCTCATAAAGGTATTAAGGGAATTGTTGAGGTCGAAAGGAATCACCAACCATTCATGTAGACCAAATCTGGTTTTGAGGGTAATTCCATGTATCACCATAAGCCATGCAAATCTAATAGTATCCTATTGTTAGATCCAACTTAGTGAAGTACTTTCCACCCTTACGATGGTATAGTAGATAATCATTTTTTGGTAAAGGATAGAATTTTTTGATAGATACTTTATTGAAAGTAGAATAACTACGACTATAAATCATTTCTACTTTTTATTTCTTAGGGATAATGAAGGTTGGGGATCTACAATGTAATAAGTTAGGTTGTATATGGTCAGATTTCAATAGAGATTGGATTTGGCATTCTAATTTACTGGCTTGAGTTGGAAATAAGTGATAGGAAAAGAAAATGTGGAGAGATGCACTTGGAAATAGATCAATATTATAGATAATAGCGTGAGTAGGAGGTAGTTTGGTGGGGTTTTAAATTTTTTTAGAAATTCCTCTATGAGGATTTTCATCAAAGGTTCACTTTGTTGTGAGACATTATAAAGATTGAGAGGATTAATAATACAAAAATAAATGAATTTAGTAAGACTGACTTGGTGGACAAGAAAATTGCCAAAAAAGAGGCTTCGGGAGTTGACAACATTGAATTTGAGTTTGTAAAATTTATCATCTTTTGAAATTTTTTATGTGTTGTATTTTTCATCATAGATGACATTACACTAGTGTTGATATAGGAGAACTAACAACATATCAGGACAATATATTGTTGAAACATTACAATTTCTAATATATTGAAAGGGACCAATTGCAAATGTCACCACACAATGTTTATTCCCCAACATGTGAGGTATAGACTTTTGTACCCAACCTAAATGGTACGGGAACTAATGGTTGGTAGTTGGAAGTTGGATATGGTCCAAACACTCCTAGGAAATGAGGTTCTTTTGGCTTCCATTATCAATAATGAGAGTGTTTATTTGGTCTTTTACTTGTAATTTATGGGTGAAAAGGAGATAAATATATAGGCATGAGATTTATTATTTCATTAGTATGCAGGACATGTCGAAAGTAATAGGGTTTTCAATAGGAATTTCTTTAGGCCTATAGAGAGAGGTTGTATTCATGTATTATTTGGTGTGCTCGAAAGGTTTCTCATCACTATATAACATTTTGGGTGTGTAGTGGCACAACAAGGCTTGACACTAAGAAGCATTGTGATAATGTGATTTGTGGGAGTGACACTGATGTTGAGTTCCTAGTGATGCATTTGAGATAGGGTTATGGGGATTGTGTTATTGTAATATTGCAAGGATTATGAGTAGGAAGAAGAGGGAGTGTGCCAATTTTGTGTTCCATGGCTAGGGAATGGGGGAATACTTGATATAAGGTATCATGTTCAAATAAATACACTTCATGTTGAGAAAAAACTAACAAATCAGGATTGAATTTGAGAATTTTTACATGTTAAGAATATTTGATTTGAAGTTGGATTTGAAGTTTTGGTTAAAATATCAATATGCTATTGTACAGTTAGACCAAGTGATTTTCATAACTGTAACCATATACATATAAAATTATTCAAGTATCTTAGATGATAAACACATTTCCTGAGGGTGTGGAATAAGGCATCCCAAGTGGTGATGGGTCTAGACTTGGAGCTATTTTTGTTAGAATATGATGGATGTGCTCATTTAACCATAGACAATATCACTGTTGTCACCCAACCATAGGCTAAAGCCACACCCGAGAACCTTAACCTTCACAGAGAATCATTCCAGAAGCAAACCCTAGGCTAGATAGCCAAACAAAGGGTGGCGCATATTTCTCCAAGAATAGTGCACCAAGCAAGAGTAACAAGAGTTGATCAGAGAGTCCAAACCATAACCAAGAGATAGTCCAAGCCAAAATCGAAATCTGCTAGCTGCAGCAGCTGCAACGACAACTCTCCTCCAAACTTGCGCACAAACTAGCCAACTGCAGTGCGCACAAGTGTTGTTTCTGTAGTTCTGAGAATGCCTGCCAGAATGAAGATTGGCCTCTTGTGTTTATACTAAAACTGGAAAACTGCCTGGGCCGACTTCTCATTCTGGGTTCCTTTTTACTTAGTATATGATATTTCCTCCAGCCAACTTCTTCTCTTGGAGGCTAATACCCTAATACAAATTATCTTCTTGAGTCAACTTGTCTTCTAGGTTTATTAGCCAACTAATTAGGGTTTCTTATTGCTTCCCAGAATATTCTATTCTCATCAGGTTTACACGTGGAGGTAAATACCTCCTGCAGTTACCATAATATCAACACTCCCTCCTAGCTAGGGAGTTATTTGAAGGTAATGGTCTTGAGCACAAACATACCATTCACCCAGTAGCATCAACGTAGTCGTATAGACTATATCATGAGCACCATCATCATTATCAGTGTCATTAGTTGCATCATCTCACGAAACCATACTCCATCTTAGTAATCAATATTGATGTTGGTTAAGTCACTCACTCCACGGAGTGACATAAGATCCATTCTTCTAATCCAGACATATGTCCTAGAAGAATAAATGTCCTGAACCATTTTCCATCTGAAAAATCTTTGTCCATGATCATCCATCTAGTTGATAATCATTTCCAACACTACTAATACTCTTCAAGGAAATCGGAACAATGTCATGAAATAGAACACAATTGTGTCTATCCATAGTATTACACTACCACACCAAGTAGCACACCTGATTAGGGACATATAGTCACATTAAGTGGAACACATCCACCAAAGTAGTATACATCTATTGTCTGGAGATATGCAAGATTCATAATAGTCATATCATCAACCTGCACAAAAAACATTGTTATGGTATAAACTAAATCATTTGGTCCATTCTTCCACTCACATTTGTGAGATCTAGAAGAGAATATACCCTTAGAAAGTAAAACATCAATGATGAGCTATCTGAACTATTCTTCTCAAGAAAGGAAGAATAATTGTCCTGATTTTTTAGCCCAAACCATTCACCTATCTGGGTCATTCCTCTGACACTAAACAAAATGTAACCTGGAGAAAATGAATCTTCCCTAGGGAATGCCTGTCCCTGATTGTTGAACCTAGACCATTCACCTATCTGGGCCATTCCTTCAGCACAAAACAAAGTGAAACCTAGAGAGAATGAATCTTCCCTAGGGAATGACGGTTTGGACCATTTCCTAAGGAAATGATTGTCCTGCACCAACCTCCAAAATATACCGGTCTTCAAAACTGCTCACAACTGTGAGATTCTAAATAATGATTGTCTGGTGAGGCGGACCAGTCTTCTTGACCACCACTGAGAGTGACCGTCAAGAAGAGAGATTGTCCTAGAAAATTCCCTATGTTAACCACAAGGGGAATCATTTTCTATGGTACATCATAAATCCATCGAACCATTTTCATTACAAAAATGTATGTTCTATCTGGACCATTTTCCGAACTGGAAAATTCTTGTCCGTCAGAAATCTCAAACCACTTTCCAAGATGGAAAGGAACTGCTCATCGTGGACCATTTTTTGAACTGAAAAATGAATGTCCATAAATCAATAACACATAAGTGCTCCCTCCCAACTTGGGATTCATCTCTTCCTTTTTCAATAAGGGAGTAATCTCCACGAGCTCCAACTTGAGTACGCAAACTCTTTCATTTTGGACAGAGGCTTTACCAAAATATCTGCTTATCTTCTCATTTGTGGAGATATATATTGGAGAACCACTTTCTCTTTTCTGGACTTCATCACAGAGATTATAATGCTTGATCTCAATGTACTTCAGTCTTTTTGGAACACTGGTATTCTCTGAGGGTTTCATATAGCTCTGATCAATATAGTATATCATTGTTGAATTCATCTTTCTTTTCTTGCTGGCTCATAACATCGTGACAAGGGTCAAACTGGAACATATCCAAGTGGCACTTCTTATACCATCACGAGGGCTTGTCATGGATTAGAAATCCATCATCCTGAGCTTTGGAGTAACCATTCTGATACAATATCTTTGTTATAGAATTTTTTTCACCATGCTTATGTTGTGCATTGGAGGTTCTCCACCAAGTTTTCTTCTTCCATATGCAAAGAAAGGTATCTTCCTGGTATACCTCAAAGCCTTGAGGTTGCTCTTCATATTCTCTTTGTTCAATTATTCTAGAGAATAGTATTTTCATTCATCTGATGTAAACTCCAACCCATGGATATTGTGGATGATATAATTGCTCATGTAGAGGTATGTCTGGTTTACTGGAACAAACAATCATAGTCTTCTCTCTCCATTTGAGATAACTCTGGATCTCGTAATTATTTCATTCGTAATTCTTCCATACACTGTTCTTCATCACAACTTTTATTTCCTATGTTTTATTGCTTTTAGTGAGTTCATATTAGGCTGGTAGTCTTGTGATAATGACTAGTTGTTTTGACTTTTCTTTCTCTCTTGGAATCTTCATGTTCTTCCTCATATTTCTCTTTATCTCTTGAGTTCATGGAGTTTTCTATAGATTTCATGCCCTGAAGATTCTTCCTTATTCCTTTCATCATAGGATCATGGATGTGGATGGACAACTAGGGATACTTCAAGGCTTCTTTTCGAAGAAGACTTCTTCTAAAGTCAAACTGAACATGTATTGCTTTTCATGGTTTCTACCATTGATGGGAACATGGATAGATACTTCATCATCTTCAGTCGATCATATTATTTAGGATTATCTCCATCCTAATTCTTTCTTCATGCATGAATTCATGCTCATCTTTTGGAATTATGTAATCAACTCCCTCCAACTAAGAGAGCCCACGCTTTTGTTTACATCCCTATTTCCTTCTGCAAAGTGTCACAAGTATTTTTCCAATTTCCTCTTGATTGCTGACTTCTTTATGTATTTTACTTCTTCTAGGTTTCTTCAAGATTGATTATGATTTTGGCTTATCTTGCAACTGTAATAAATTCCACATGAACTATTACTAGGTTTTGTTGATGTAATTCATCCTTTCATGTGTATTTCCTGACTTGTAGTCATTGTGATAGCAATCCTTATCTTGTTGTTCTTCCATTGGTATAGTTTCTCTTTTGAACATATTATAGATATGCAAGATATGTACATAAAACATGGTATGTACAAGAACTATGAAGAGTATTTTTACCTTGTCTTAGAAGAAGAAGTTTGTGTTGTCCTGCTTGGCTTTCTTTGAGGGTTTCCTTTCTTCGAAAAATGATGCTTTGTGTGTTTACTTCATTTTCTTTAAATTAGGACAATGATTCTTGTAGTGACCATACTTTCGACAATTGAAGCATTGTATTCTTGAAATATATTTCTCTTGATTCGATTTCTTCATGGAGCCAAACTTCCTTTTGTTCTTGAAATTCTTGAACCTTATTGTGAAGGCTTGATCATTGTATTTATTTTGGGGTTTCTCTTTTGCACCAATCCTTGATTCTTCTTGTGCACAACAAGTCCAAAGTTCTTCAAATGTGAGATACTCCTTCCATGTGTTCATTCTTGTAGAAAATGCATCCCATGTCTTAGGAAGACCGTTGAGTACTATATTTACTAGTTGCTTCTCTGAAATGATCTCTTCAATGGCTTGTAGTTGATATCTCAACTGAGATATTCTCACAAAGTATGATGTTATGTTGTCATCATCATTCATCTTCATGTCACGGAGCTCATTCTTCAGACTCATCACTTGTCCAATGTTTCTGACTGAGAAGAGGTTTGTTAGGGCATCGTGCATCTTCTTAGACAAATCAAGATGGGAGATGTAGGGTATCAAGTGGTCTTTTATAGAATCCACTATGATACTCATGGCATTGATGTCACTATCTTCTAACTTCTCCATAACTGCAACGTTCTACGGTTCCTTCTCTTTTCCTTCTTCAAACTCTGGTTCCACAATCTTTCATTTCACGATATCTAGCACTTTATTCTTGAAAAGGATGAGGTCGATCCTTGTCTTCCACACTCTGAAGTTAGAAGCTCCATCTAACTTGTTTTCTGGCTTCATAGAGTAAGTCATGGTTGCCTTTTCTTGGTCAGCCCTAGGTTTGACCAAAAAATCAAACTTGATGTCTTAGCTTGCTGAGAGTACTAGGAGATGTGCTAGGCTACAACGCACTAGTCTATCCAGATATTAGGTCAATCCCTTCACTTAAGGTTCCTCAATGAGAGGATTAGGATTTCTGCAATTGCACCTGCTAGTAAACCTAGCGGCTGTGCTTTGGTGACTTCTCCTGCTAGAAACCCTAGCAGAAGTTCTTCAACGAGCTTAGTATCCTTATGGCTATGCTCCCTTCTAGTGGTTACACTGAATGAAGGAGGTGTGGGCCCATAAACTATTAGAGTATGATGGATGTGCTCATTTAACCATAGACAATATCACTATTGTCACCCAACCATAGGCTGAAGCCACCCCAAGCACCTTAACCTTGACAGAGAATCATTCCGGAAGAAAACCCTAGGCTAGATAGCCAAACAAAGGGTGGCCCATATTTCTCCAAGAATAGTGCACCAAGAAAGAGTAACAAGAGTTGATCAGAGAGTCCAAACCATAACCAAGAGATAGTCCAAGACAAAAATGAAATCTGCTAGCTGAAGCAACTGCAACGACAACTCTCCTCCAAACTTGAGCACAAACTAGCCAACTGCAGTGCACAAAAGTGTCGCTTCTGCAGTTCTGAGAATGCCTTCTAGAATGAAGATTGGCCTCCTATATTTATACTAAAATTGGAAAACTGCCTGGGACGACTTATCATTCTGGGTGTCGTTTTAATTAGTATATGATATTTCCTTTAGCCGACTTCTTATCTTGGAGACTAATACCTTACTACAAATTATCATCTTGAGCCGACTTGTCTTCTAAGGTTATTAGCCAACTAATTAGGGTTTCTTCTTGCTTCCCAAAATATTCTATTCTCGTCAGGTTTACACGTGGAGGTAAATACCTCTTGTAGCTACCATAATATCAACAGGTTGTAATATCCTCATTTAGTTCATGTTTTCTTTTTCCATATTATAATTCCATCATGCTTGTGCCACACATTTTAAGTGGTTACATGTGATAAGTAAACAATGCTCTTCAATAATATGTATGCAAGACTTGAAATATGGGGTTAAGTTGTGGACTTGAAATATGGGGTTAAGCTGTGGAACTAGGAGTCTAACAATTCACCATGCATTTGTCCTCCATATTTGGGAAATGATATGTGAGTATCCAACTATAAATGAGAGGTGGGAACCCTAGAACATTTTCTTAGGGAATTTTTAAGTGTTCTTCTCAGCATTTGAACGATGAAGAAGATCGGACCTCCATTTTCCTAAAAAGACATACCCCTATATGGATCTAATTGTGAGAAGATCATGCTATAAATATGATGTGATGTCGATCATGAGGTTTTTATCTGGGAGGGTGGCATCCACAAACTCAAAAAAATGTTGAATGTGTGATTGTGGGTGGAATTTGGAGTTCCAATGATCCTAATATTGAGACAGAAGAATCTCTAGGAACAACAAATTTAAGGTTTTCATTGAAAATGGATCTAGGCGGGAGGAGGTTCTTTGTAATAAAACTATATCCAAGAAGAGTTAAATCAAAGCACCTGTAACAACCCTAGTTAAATAGTTGCATAGGGTTTATCAAGAGTAGTTAATTAAATAATTAACTATCCTAGTGTGTACTAGTTAAATAAAGATTATTTATTAATAATATTATTTATTTATTTATTTATTGTTTAATAATTGATTAATCAACACATTTAGGGTTTGGTTAAAGAATTCAAGTCTTAACAACTTTAATTTATGTATTATAAGACTTTAAGTATGACAGGGGATAAGGTGGTAAATGGAGGGATAAGGTAGTAAATGGAGGGATAGGGTATTAAATTGAGGGATAAGGTGGGTGGCATTAATGGAAGGTAGGAGGCGGTGAATGAGGGGGATATGACTGGCCAGAGGCTTACGGGAATGATTATGAAATTTTGGGGAGGAAGAATTATTTTGAGGGGAGAAGGACTGTATTTCCTATTTATGATATTTTTCTGGTTTGGAGTTTGGGAGGATAGTTGCGGGGGGCACCAGGTTGCTGGGAGTTTTGGGCTCGGGGGCCAGGAATCCTCACGAAATCCTGGAGCTAGGGAGCCGGATAGGCTTCTCCTTGCTAGCTGGGTGGTTAGTCAGTTTTGGGTAGGGTTTGGTCAGAGCATCAAGAAGAGTCCAAGCAGAGCAGCAGAGAGGGCAACCAGAGGTTAGGAATTTAGCATCAGATAGAGGTATTTTTATGTACGCATTCTCATGAACATGTGATGGTTATTTAAAATTATTAGCATGTTGTTAATATCTTTAAATTTCTGTTGCTTATATGTTAAATAAAAAAATTACTTATTGTTTATACGTCGAAATAATCTTAATTGTTTAAATTTATGAATTTTATAAGGATTAATTAAATTAGGACCCTACAGCACCAAGATAAGCGGGCTGGGAACAATGACATCTAGGGTTTCCATAGAAGTGAGATCTAGGTGGGAGGGTTTTTTTGAAAAACAAACTAGATCCAAAGAAGTAAGCCACGTGAGGTGGGAGGGTTTTTTGAAAAACAAACTAGATCCAAAGAAGTAAGCCATGTGAGGTGGGAGGCTAGCCTAAAAAAACCCAATTCTAGAAGAGATATAAGGTTTCCTCGTAGTATTTAATACCAATTGATGGGATCTATAACCTCTTGAACCAACAAAATCTAGCTTGAAGAGAGAAGTACATATCCTAAATCAAGATAACCCCAAAACAAGAGAAAAAGAACAATAAAACCCCAAAACAAGAAAGAAAGAACAATAAAAATGAAAATCATTGAGGAAAAATAGATTAATCTTATTCAACCTAGCTAATGGTAATATATGTTTTTACAATGGGACCACAAAATGATACACAAAACCTAATGACTATGACTGAGAAAAATAGTAAATAAATCTAAATCATGTAAACCAAAGTATGAAAAAGTGCATCTAACTAACTAAATACTCACACATCAAATAAATAACGATCATCGTATTCATATAAATGTCACTCAAAATTCATAGTTAACTCAATGTACTTGGTGTTAAACTCTTTTTTACCAAAGATGTTCCAGAATGCTCATCGAATCAAAGTTTGACACGAAAAATGTGTATTATCCTTTTAAGTAGACTAAGTAAACTTGTATAATGATATATTATCTATGTACCATAATATTTGAATATAAATAACATAGTCTATTGCATTGTAATTTAGTGATGGAGAAACAATGTAGCGAGACAAAAATGTTTAACAACTAAATTTTATAAAAAAATTATTCTAAAGAATATAGAATTTCTTAATGATTTTTTAATTCAACATATTAAAAACACAAAATATTCTATAATAAATTTTGAATATGTTTAAATAAAATAATAATTTAGTTTATTGTAAACTACCATATCATTATATTATTATTAATATTGTATTTTTATTTTTATTTTCATTTTAAAATATTTTTTTCAACTCCACATTTAATGATTTATATATTATTAATTTTTAATAAATTATAAATTTTAGTGAAAGTTGTATCATATCATTATATTATTATTAATATTGTATTTTTATTTTTATTTTCATTTTAAAATATTTTTTTCAACTCCACATTTAATGATTTATATATTATTAATTTTTAATAAATTATAAATTTTAGTGAAAGTTGTATATTTTTTTTTTTGGAAAAATTTAAAAATAGAAAGATATTATAATTTTGGTGCTTGTGTTTTATATCATCAAAAGTAGGGTATGATAAATGGAAGTATCTTCAACTTATTTTATATTAAAAAAAATTTAACTTGACTCTTCAGTGTAGAACATTTTTTTATGGAATGTATGGTTAAAGCACTCCATTATGTGAAGTCACGTATTTGAAACTGAACTTGCCTTATATACCAGGTGAGGGATCACATTAACATGTTGGCATGCTAACATTAACATGATATAGTAGTAGAAATATTTCTAATTAAACATATTTTTTTTAAAATAAAAAAGGGGGAGCCTGCTATATTATATTAGCAAAAAACTTTAACAAGATATACAGTGTCATGGGTTTGAGTCACCAAAAATGCTGCCGATTACCGGAAACCAGCATAGGTGCAAAGCAAATAACAGTTGTATGATAGTAGCATCTGTCCTGCCCAGAGGAAACCAGGACAGATGTCTATAGTCCAGAAAAGCATAAAATAGTAGCATAAAAACTAGAAAACCATGAGAGCATAAAAACCTAGGTACCCGGTGACATGTCACCATCGTCAGTCTTCCACGTGGACCCAGCCGGGATGGCAAAAGACTGCACGCAGAGGGGGCACTTTCGTCGAGATGGAACGTTGGAGTAAGCATCAAGAAGCATGTCCAGGCGCTGGCCCATGAGGAGGGCACGATGCTCCAGGTCAGACATGTGGCCTCAGAGCTCGAACACCAGAGACAGGTGCTCCGCACGGAAGAGAAATCCATGCAGACCGCCACCCGCGTTGTCAAGCTCCCTCTGCTTCACACCATCCTCCTCATCCTTTCCCATCAAGCGATTGTCGTTCGCTTCCAACGCCGCTTCAAGGTCCTACCAAGGAACCTCTTCCACAATGTAGCCATGAAAGTCTTCATCCAAACCCAAATTGGGTTTGCTCGCCTCCCTGCAAGACATAACTGTGGCACGGGGTGCCACTGTCGACAGGTCCTCCATATTCGGGTCTTCCTCCACGATACAGGCGGGATACATATCCTCTGTTCCATCCTCCTTCCTAGTTGTTTCTGCTTTGCTGCAGCCAGCTCCCGTTTCGGCGATGGTGGCGAGCAGCGCCAATTTCTCCGCCCAAGCCTTCTCCCTGAGCATGGATGTCGCCATTACCAAAGCACGTTCAAAATGCTCTTTTTGTCGCCGCTGTGCCTTGTGGGCGTTCCAGGTTGAGCCTCGGCGAGGTCTTCCTCTTTTTCTAACCATAGTTTCCTGGGGGTGAGTGAGAGTACAGAGCGTGTGCAAGGGTAAGCACGAAAGCCAAGACACGGGCGGTAGCCAATTCAGAGCACGAGCAAGCCGACTCTGTCTCGACACACACGAAGACAAGCTGCTCGGAAAATCCTTGCCGAGATGCAACGAAAGGGTGGTGAGCCAAGGCAAGAGGAACGCAGAGTTGCACCAAAGCCTCCAAGCAAGGATCAGAGTCGAGGCCGGAGCATATGAAAACACATAACCAGACGCCGAGATCCCTTGTCCGCCTTTAATCCCCACCATGCTGAGTACGCCAGGGTCGTAAATGGTCGCGTGAGGGAGGATTCCCTCCATCGTTATGCTGCTGCTATGGCCATCCACCATCGTAAATGCTGATGCATGGGTGGCGACCATCGCCATTTAAGCCCAGGCTTAGTGCTAAGCCTGGTGGCACCTCTTCGCCACGTGTCACCCCATCCGAGGCTAATTAAACATATTTAAAACATAAATATTTTATAATAAATTTTGAATATATTTCTTTCCCCCAAAAAAATTAAATATATTTAAATAAAATAAAAAATTATTTTTATTATTAATTACTAAATATGAAAAATTATAAATATTATATATATTCATTAATATACATTTTAAAACAAAACTTTGTATAACTTTTTCCTTCTCCATAATCATAAAGGATTTTGAGCTTTGACCTATTGACATAAACATAAGAGATAGAAATACATTATAACTTTGGTGGTGAGAAATAAAAAACTTGATAAAGGAATATTTTACATTAAAAAAATAGAGCATGATAAATGGAAATATTCTTAAATTTTTTCTATTAAAAAATTTACTTCATTCATCCCAAAGTATTTTTAACTTAATCTACTTACTAAATTCATTTCTTAATTTTAACAATATAATAAATGATGTTAGAAAATAGTTTTGATTATTCCAATTAATTAATGATTTATATTTTTAAATATTTTAGATACTAAAAATTTTATAGATTTTATTATTTTTTTATATACTTAATAATTAATATGAATTTGTGAATTTTCTTTAGCATATTTGGTTAAAGTGTGGGTTTTATTTGCTAGGCTACCCTATTTCAATATCCTTATGATGTATTTAGTAAAAAAACATTCAAAAATGAAGCCATATGAAAAATTGATGTGGAATGTTGTAGTTTAATGTTGACCCTTTAAGTAATGAGCATTTCTAACAAACAAAAAAAAATTGATCCCAACCTCAAAAATTATACCCCCAACCTCTTTTAAACATATAGTGATAGAATCAAAACTTCATAATAATAAAAACTAATTGAAAAACCTAAAAATTAAAAAATATTTTTCTTATCTATAGTTTAACATTTCTATATTTGAAAAACTGTAATACTCTATTTTAATGCCCAATAATTATATTTCTAATTTTAAACATATTTAAAAATAAAAAAATTTATAATAAATTTTAAATGTATTTAAATAAAACAAAAATTTATTTTATTGTTCATTCTATTATTATTATTATTTTATTGTTATTTTTATTTTCATTTTAAAATAATTTTATACAATTCCAACATATTTAATAATTTATATATTATTAGTTTTTGTTAATAAAAATAAATAAATATATATAAAATATATACATTTTGTAAAAAAAAATGTATGTTTTTTTCTTCTTCATTATCATGAGGGATTATGATTTTGAACATTTAACTTATTCTCTCCGTATAACACTATGTCTTAGGCACCAAGACACATATGTATAAAGAAAAATAAAAAGTCATTATAACTTTGTTGGTGAGAAACATAATTAAAATATAAATTTTGATAAAGATATGTTTTATATGGCGAAATAGATGGAAATATCTTCAACTTCAACTTCCTTTATACTAAAAGAACAGCAACTTTACTCATACTCATCCCAAAGTATTTTTAACTTGATCTAATCACGTTATAGAGATAATCAGCATTGCTTTTGACTTTAACATTATAATCAATCAATGATTATAATGAAAAAGTATTTTTAACTTAATCTTATTACATTATAGAGATCACCAGCATTGCTTTTGACTTTAACATTATAATCAATCAATGATTATAATGAATGATGTTACAAATAGTTTTAATTATTGAAATGATTAATAATAATATTTTTATAATATTTAAAAGTTTTTTACTAACTATTTTATTCATATACTTAAATATTTTAGTTACATAAAATTTAAATTTTTTATTATTATTTTTTATATTTAAATAATTAATATTAGTTTTAGAAATTATAACTCAACTTCTTTTAAATATGTATTATAAATATGTGATTATAGAGTTAAAATTTCATAATCCTTAAAAAATAATTAGAAAAAAAAACATTTTTTTATCTCAATCTTATAATTTAATAATTTTACATTTGAAATTCATAATAAAAATTTTAATGACCAAGGATTTTCTTCTCCACTCTTTGTTTCTAATTTAAATGACAATGCAAATAGATATTTAAATATTTATAAAATTGAATATGATCTTCAAGAATACCATAACCATACAAAATGAAAGGGTAAATTCTTTTCTTAAATTCAATTATCATAATATTTTTTTTTTATGATTAATATTCTTTAGGAATGAATATTTTTTTTCTTAATTTAATTATTATAATATCTATTTATCAATATTAATATTAATAATGTCCCCGAGGTGTAGGACAGTCGGTGACAGAGTGTGTTGTTAAGCCACTCCGTGATGTTAAAGTCACTGGTTCGAATCCTGCGGGGACAAAAAATCCAACCATGTTAAGGGTTGGTGTGGCTCAGGCCGGGTGCGATCCCCGGGTGATTTTGACGGCTTAGATGCCCCTGAGTCGCGGTTTCTCAAGCCACAGGTTAATCGCAGGTCCTGC
>SNQJ01S0001616.1:187245-201192 GCA_010110895.2 Picea sitchensis
AGAAGGGATCACATAAGGATCCTGAGAAGATAAGAGAATTAATGAATGGATAAGGGTAATTAAATGGAGGGATAAGGAATTTAATGCAGGATGGAGTGTCGGTGAAGGAAGGAGGAATAAGGGGGGGGAAATGGATTTGAGAGGGGAGGGATTCTAGGAGAGGGGAAAGGATTTTGGGGGAGAGATTTCAGTATTGGACAGAGTGGAATTTACAGTGCACCGGGGGGCTGTTGGAGGTTTTGGGCTCGGAGGGCTAGGATATCCGTTGATATCCTAGTGCTAGGCGCTACTAGTCGGCAGGAAGGTTGGTTTTGGGTGGTGTCCTATAGAGCAAGCTAAAGGAGCAAGCTAAGGGAGCAAGCTAAGGAAGCAAGCGGCAACATCAGTGTTAAGGTATTTCTTTGAAAATTTATGCATTGTTTTGTATAAAAATTGTTATTGAATTTTATTACTATGAAAATAGATAGCGAATGTGCCAGATTATGTAACTTTTAAATTTACTGTAGTGTTGTAATTCAATGTTTTTTTTTATTAATTTTAGATCCATTACATAGATGACATAGAGTTCAGGGTTAAGCAGCTTGCAAATGGGAAAACTAAGGACATTGAAGGATACCAAGCTAAAAATTTTAAAATCGGAGGGCCAACCCTTATCCCTCACATACACAAGCTCTTAAATTTAGCAGTAAGGCAGGGCTTTGCTAAACCCTAGATGCAAAGTCTCATTGTTCCTATTTTTAAAAATGGGGACATAATCATTCCCTCTAATTATAGGACCATTATGATTAGCCCAATTTTTTCCAAGCTTTATGGAATTATTTTGGAAAAGAAGATTACCCTTTGGCTAGAAAGTCATGGAAAAAGAGCTAAAGGCCATGCCGGGTTTAGGAGATATCATTCAACTGTGGACCATCTTGTTACCTTTAGGATCATTACAGAGGAGTTCCGCAATACTAAAACCAATATTTTTTGTTATTTTGTTGACTTTAGAAAATCTTTTGACATGACTCCTAGGAAAAACCTTTGGAATAGGTTGGAAGAGATAAAAGTTCCTCTAGAGTTGAGGGTTACTGCAATAAATATGTATGAGAAAGTTATTGATAAGTTTAAAAACACTGAGGGCTGGTCAAAAGAGATTAACTGCAATATCGGAGTCAAACAAGGTTGTCCCTTGTCCCCTACCATTTTTGGCATATACATTGACAAGTTAGAAGAATGCTTGGAAAAAGTAGGTTGTGTCGGCCCTACTCTCACTGGTATAGTCATCAATCTTCTTCTTTATGCTGATGATATCATTCTTGTGGAAGGGAGTCCCCATGGTCTTGAAAACCAACGAAGAATCCTCAAGTATCTTTTCTCCAATATGGGTATGAGTGTTAATAATGATAAGACTAAGGTCATGATTATTAAATCCAATAACATCCCTTATGATACCCTTTTATATGAAAACAACAACTTGGAGGAAGTGAATTCATACAAATATCTTGGAATTGATATTCACCACAAGCTCAATTGGAATTATGTCATTGAGAAAAGGATTATTGGGGGATGGAAATCTTATTATGGGCTTGAAAACAATTGTAAATCAACTGATCTTTGGAGTTGGGATAAGAAGAAACTCCTCTTTGAGACTCTTGTTACACTTGTTATTCTTTATGGATGTGAACTCTGGGGTTGTAGTATCTCTCGTGAATCCTAGAGAAAGATAGAGAAAATACAAAAGAATTCTATAACCTATAATCTCAAAATTAAAGCAAATACACCCTATCCCATCCTCCTCTTCGAAAAAATCCTCACCCCCATTGAGAGCATGGCTATGACTAGATACCTAATGTATAAGAACAAGTTAAACAACATGGAAGACAAGATGCTACCTAAAATTGCTTCAAAATCAAGTCATAACCACCATCAACTCAAGTGAGGATGGCATAAATATGCCCGGTCTTGGATAAACTATTGGGGAATCATGGAAGAAACCATTTTGGAGAATAAAGATACTATTAAAAGAAACGCCAAATCAAAATTTAAGGAGAAAATGTGGTGTAATAAAGAGTTAGAGGAAAAAATAAAATTAAGGTATTATAAATATGTAATCAACCCTAATGTAGAAGATCAAAATTATCTATCTATTTTTCCAAGTGTAAAGAAAAAAATAAGCATTGCTAAGATAAGAACAAATTATCAGGAGCTCCATAGTGAAACTGGGCGTTGGTCAATTCCTAAAACGCCATGGGATGAAAGAGTGTGTCACCTTTGTGACACTAAGAATGTTGAAGATGAAAATAACTTTCTCTTAGATTGTCCAGCCAATACCCATATTAGATCTCATTTTCAAAATATTTATCACACTACCAGCCTTCCTAACCTCTTAACTCAACAAAATTATGGTGATCTTGGAAATCTTTTCTTAATGTTTTTCGAATACAGAAACAAAATTATAAAGAATCACAAGTAATCACTTACCCTCTTAAGGTCTGATAGACAAATTCGGTCTTAGTGGACGTTAATCATCATCATCATCATCATATATATATATATATATATATAATAGTTTTTAATTTTTTTTTTTAAATCAAGTCTACTTTCCAATCTATCACTATAAAAAAATAGTTTTTAATTTTATTAAAAATATGTTTAATTTTTTTAGACATTTTGTTTGAGTCTCATAATTTTGAGCCTTGGACCTCATAATTTTTGGTTTAAGGCATAGTCAATCAAAACTCCAAGCTTAAAAGGGGCAGGGATATTTATCAATAACGACATCATTCAAGAGGACCAAGATGAATTAAGGCACGGAGTTCAAAAGGTAAAAAAATCCAGGAAGGAAGGATAATGGGAAATCATTTGGAATCAAAAGGCTATTATTAGGGATAGATACCAAAAAGATAACGATAAATAGAAATCTGGGACATATTGGATCCTATTTTGGAACTGTCATGGTTTTCCATGGAGGAAGTGGCCTATACTAAGTTGGATACATTGACATTGTTTTCTTGGTTGAAACTTGGGAGCATGAAGAATGGAAGGTTCCTAATATCGAAGCATTTGTTTTTTGGTGCACATGGAACAAGAAATCTTCTAGTAGAGGGATTGGAGGCATAGCTTGTTACATAAAAATAAACATCTCTGACTTAATAAGAAAGATCCTCTCAATAAATACATATGGATGGAGATATTTGATATTAGTGCTAATAAGATTTATATATAAATATTTTATTTCACACCTATTAAGTCCAAATTTTATACAAAAAGCAATATAGATAAGAATTGTCCCTACAAAATCTTAGAGAAAGATATCTACAATATGAAAAATGAACGTAGTATCATCTTGTCAGGAGACTTTAATGCTAGAAATGAAACCAATCAAGCTATTATTTTAGTTAATGACTCCAATCATAATCCTCTTTTGCTAGATGGGGACCTTGTCTTAGCTAACAATTACAAAAGAAACTCTGAAGACTTGATCAAGAATTTGCTTGGTATTGAGTTACTCAAGCTTTTTCGTACTCAAGATTTAATAATTTGCAAGGGTTTAAAGAAGTGGACAAATTCAAACAGGATGAGTTGGATCCATGGGTTGGGTAGTAGTGTTGTTGATTAGGTAATATCAAATATCCCCATAAAAAACCAAATAGTAATCTTTGATCTTTTAAATGACAATGAACCTGACTCTAACCATAGACGTCTATCCCTAACTCTTAACTTTGCTAAGAAAAAAAACTTTGTTGGCGAGCACTTTGACAACGAAAGACACTTACCTTTTTACAAACAAAAATTCGATCTCTTCTTAAAATAATTAAGCAATGCTTTAAAACTCATATTATATCAAAACAATATTGAAGCTCACTATCATAAATTTACGATAACCCTCTTTACTTCAATTAACAATTTCTCTATTGAGGTTCTACTTAAAAATAAACATGGTACAACTAACCCTTAGTATGATAATGAATGTAAAATTTCTAGAAGAGCCATCATGGATGCTTCCAATGCATCTTTGAAACCTCATAAGATAAATAGACATAAAACCTTAATTAAATGAAAACAAAAAAGACTATATAAATAGAAAGCAAGAGAAGATTTTTCACCTATTTAAGATAGATCCTAACAAATTCCGGAGGAAAATTCTAACTTGTAAAATTAAAGAAAATAATAAGATTCCCTTGAAAGAATGAAATTTCTACCTTAAAATTTTGTATGAATCTCGTAACATCATATAAGACATTAATTTTGAGGTTACACGACTCTCAAAAAGAAAATCTAAGGACATTGAAGGTTACCAAGATAAAATATTAAAAATTGGAGGACCTATCATCATCCCTCACATACATAAGCTCTTCAACTTAGCTATCCAACAAGGCTTCTAAAAACCTTAGACTCAAATCCTCATGGCACCTACTTTTAAAAGTGGGGATAAAAGAAAACCCTCTAATTATAGGACCATTATGATTAACCCCAATTTAGATAGAATCTATACGAAAGTATTTTGGAAAATAAAAGTCGTTCATGGCTAGAAATCCATGGAAGAAGAGTTAGAGTCTAGGATAGGTTTAGAGGCTACCATTCAATCGTGGACCACCTTGTTACACTTAGGATCATTTCATAGGAGTGTCATAATGATAAAACTGATCTCCTTTGTTGTTTCATTGATTTTATAAAATATTTTAACATTGTGCCTAGGAGTAACCTCTAGAATAGGTTAGAAGAGCTTAAAGTCCCTTTCAATTTAATATTTGTTGCAATAATTGTATATGAGAATTTATTTCCAAGTTTACTAACATCAAGGGCTGGTAATATAGGAGTCAAACAATGTTGTCCCCTATCCTCTACCATTTTTGGCATCTATATTAATAAGTTAGAAGATTGTTTGGATGATGCAGGTTGTGTTGGCCCAACTCTCACTAGTATAGTCATCATCATCTTTATTTATGATGATGATGATATTATTATTATGACACAGAATCCCTATGACCTAGGTAAGCAACTAATAATCCTCAAGGAATTATGTTTTAGCATAGGCATGATGTGAAAACTGACAAAACAAAGGTTACAATAATTCAATTCAAAAGGATCTCCTACGATACTTTTTCTTATGACAAAAATCGATTGGAGGAAGTGCCTCCATACATGTATCTTGGAATCGACATCCACCCCAAGATCAATTGGAAATATAGCGTTCAAAAAAGGATAAATTGAGGGTGGAAATCTTATTATGGGCTCAAAAACAATTATAAATCAGCAAACCTTTTCCTTTGGAATAAAAAAATATCCTCTTGCACTCTGGTCACTCCAATTATCTTATATGGATGTGAAGTTTTGTGTTACAATATATCTAGAAAATCCGAGAAATATAGAACATATCTGAAATAATTTTAAAACTTATAATCTCAAAATTAAGGGAAATACACCCTATCCTATCATCCTCATGGAAGCAAGACTTTCATCCAATGTGAGGATTTCTATAATTAGATACCTAACATACAAGAATAATATAAACAACATGGATGAGAAGAGGCTCCCCAAAATTGCTTCTAACTCTACTCTGTATTATATTCATATTATGTGCTTGAATAAAATATCAAAATTATTAATAATCTTAACTTTAAATATAGTGTGATCTTCTTTAATATGGTATCTATAATAATTATAATTTTATCATAATTGATCATGTATTTTACATTAATTAACTTTTATTTCTCCTCTTTCATATATATATATATATATATATACCCATAAGTTTCGAATTGATAACTTCACTTAGGGAATGTCTTAAGAGAGCACTCTCTCACCCATAGGAAAATCTCTTCCATATTTATATTTTAAAAACTTTCATTTTTCATTATATAAACATGGTAGGAATGATTTTTAATTGTTAATTATAATAGAGTTATAATCCACATCTACTCTTTCGCTTCAAAACTTAAAAACATAAATATTTAAAACTTATCAATAACTAGCACAGCCATAATTATGTGGCTATGAACGTCGAAAGGGATAATAAATCTACAAACCCTAAAATAAATACATAATAAAGGAACCCTAAAATAAATGCATAATAAAGGAACATGTTTTTAAAGGAAATACATAATCAATAATTAAACTGAGAGAAATATTGCATTAAATCCAAGAGTGACATGCAAATAATATAGATAGGCAAAATCTTGAAGATGGTACACATATAACTTTCTTTCATAATTTTGCAGACTCGCTGAGCATCATGTTTACAAAGGAAATACATAATCAATAACTAAACTAAGAGCTTCATCTCATAGATATGCAGAGGACAATTAGATGTTTTACAATAAGATTCATTTTTTTTTGTAATTTTACAGACTCAAACGCGTGCGGACGAGAGGCTAGAGGTTGAAACGCTTCACTTCACATCCACGTGGCCATAAATATCTGCACTGGTAAAAAAAAATGACTGCGAGTAAAACTTTTTAATTGGCATCCAACACCCACGCGGCCATACCTATCCGCCGAGTAACAATAATTTAGTAAATTGTAGCCAACTTAATAGATTATTTCTTAATCACTGAACGTGGCAATCTGGTGGTGAGCAATTAATTTTTTAATCTTATTTAATAAATGTAAAAAAGTAATCACATAAACGGGCGTCTTTATAAATGAGCGGAAGTTAATTTATCAAAATCCCATCCATTGATTAGAGAGGACGACCAAGAATATGCGAGCATCTTCAATTGCCAACCCTAAGATTGAAATTTATGATTAAAAGGTGATTAATTGTGCCCATTGTCAATAGGTGTACACCTGCATAAATATATTAAACACTTTTTATTAGCTATATGAAATACAATTTATGATTTTCCTAAACAATATCAATTTTAAATAAATTTTGAATGTTTTTTTATTAAAAGTTAAATATTTATACTATAAATATTAAAAACAAATATCCAACTTACAATAAAGCTCACTTGAATTCTTTTTCCTTTACTTTTATCGTTGACATATTAATTTATGTATACGATATGGTTCACTAATATGTAAATTTTCAGGTAAATCAATTAATGTATTTTGGCAGTTTCCATGGCGTTTTATATAATAGGGCCTTCTGTTTTTAATATGGCAGAAACAGGACTGGGAAAAAGTCCTCGAAAGCATCTTATTTAAAGTGGAACCCCATAGATAAGCTCGTTGGTAGCGACAGACATTACAAAATAATTTTCAAGTGGAACTAGTCTGGGAGTTCCAGGAGCATACCTGATGAAGAATATGCACTCGCGAGAGTTCTTTCTGAAATCTCTAACTTTTGATATCCCTGGGAAAGAGAAACTCCATTTTTAATTGCAACTCCTGGATATCCCCCTATCCTACCAGCAAAATTGATCATGTTTTTTTCTCTAATAAGGTATCGTGAATTATGCAGTTCTGCTCCGGTTAATCCATTTATGCCTTGAGATCATCAATTCCAATCCAAAGTATGTCTCAGTTCCAATCTAAAGTAAGTCGTGGAAGGAATATTAATGTTCAGTGCATCGTATGATCAGAGCTATATAACCTGAGACAAGGGCCTCTCTGTGGCACAGGTTTCAAGGGCATTTTTTATCTTTGTATTCTGTTCTTTTCTGTGTTGACAAATTTCATGTGTATTTATGAGTTTATGTGCTAAGAACAACACTGTGTTTTTCTGCATCAGTAAATCGTTCATTAAGTGTTTATATCACAGCGTGCTGCAAATCGTGCAGTCTGTGAACTGCACGATAAGTCCTACGAGTTCAACAATGAAGTTTGTAGCGTGCAGTGTTTTGTCACCGTGTTGCACACAATTTCCCTTTGCGCTCCAGACCCGAGATCTGGTATCAAAGCAGATTGATCAAAAGCAAGTTAATCAAGAGAAGGTTCTATCAGAACAAGTTTATCATAGCAACATTTATTTTGTAAGGTGAAATATAGCTTCTACTTCAAATCTGCAACCTCGCACTTTTACAGGAAAGAATTATGAGATGTGGTCCTTGAACATGAAGGCATTGTTCCGAGGTCAAGATGTATGGGAGATAGTCAAGAATAAATACATGGAACCAACAAATCAGACAACATATAATGCACTCACACAAGTTGAGAAGAATCTCTTGAAATATCAAAGGAAAAAGGATAGAAAGATGATGTTTTACATACATCAAGCCATGCATGAGAGCATACTCCCAAGAGTTGCATCAACAAAGCAAGCCAAGGAGGCATGGGGCATATTACAAGCCTCTTATCAAGTTATGGACAAAGTAAAGACTTCAAAATTACAAATTCTTAGAAGAGATTTTGAAACTTTGTCAATGAAAGACACATAAACAGTAGATTCATTTTATACCAATGTCATTGGCCTGATAAATCAGATTAAGTCTCATGGAGAAATCATAGAAGACACAAAAGTTGTTGAGAAGGTACTTAGCAGTCTTCCTCCTAAATTTGATACCTTAGTTGTGACTCTAGAAGAGAGCAAAGCCTTGAGTCAGTTTAGTCTAGATGAACTGCAAGCTTCCCTCATTGATCATGAACACAGATTGAATAGATCAAATATGTCATTAGATAATACATTTTTCGCCCAATCATCTATAAGTCATGGAAGAGGAAGGGGGAGAGTTAACTCTAGAGACGGAGAAAGAAGTTCTACTAGAGGTGGGCGTAGTAGAAGTCCTAGAAATATTGGTGGAAGAGGTCAAAACCCAAATACCAGTCAATCAAGTGGTCAGAGAACTGACAAATCAAATATTCAGTGCCATTACTGTAAAAAGTATGGATATTATGCATATGAGTGTAGGAAGAGACAGTGTAATCAGAACAATCAAAGTCAAGATCAGTCAAACAATGCAAATAACCAAACCAATCCTATGTTTATGGCGTGCGTTGAAGAAATGCCTATAGTATCCCTAGTTGAATGCAATGTTTCTCAAGGTAGTCCATGTGACATATGATATTTAGATTCAGGCTGCAGTAACCACATGACAGGAAGCATAGAATTGTTTGCTAGTTTGGATAAGTCAATCCAAACCAAGGTTACACTTGGAACAAATATCCAAATCATTGTCCTAGGAAAAGGAAGTATACACATTTTAACTAAGCAAGGAGAAATTTTTTTTATGCGTAATGTATATTATGTTTCTGGTCTAAAGCATAATCTGATGACCACAAGACAGTTGTTATAGAAAGGATACATAATCTACATGAAAGATAATCATTGTGTGATTATGGATAGATGCCCAAACAATCAACTTATTGCAAGAATTCAGATGACAAGCAAAAAAATGTTTCCATTGACATTAAAAACAGTGATGAAGAGAAAAACAACACAAGTTATTAGTAAAGAAAAAGATGTGCAGTTAGGCAATGCATTTACAGCAGAAAATGTCCGCATTTCCAATGAAGAAAATAGTGTGCGCAATATCAAGAAAGGAGAAAGTGGCACATAAATAAAGGCAACATTACAATCTGAAGTATAGGATGATTCCTGGTTATGGCATTTCATATTTGGACATTCTAACTTTTGAGATTTGAAGCTCCTGCACACAAAGGATATGGTAAAAGGTTTTCCATTGAATGAAAACCCAGAAAGGATATGTGAAGGATGCATATTTGGAAAGCAGTATAGAGAATCATTTCCAGATGGAAAGTCTTACAAAGAAAAATATCCACTGGAAATTGTACACTCATACATTTTTGGAACAATCCAAACTCCATCTACAGGTGGAAGTACTTATTTTCTAACATTTATTGATGTTTTTTCAACAAAGGCATGGATTTATTTCCTAAAGCATAAATCTGACACATTGGGTTGTTTTCAACAGTTTAAATCATTTGTGGAGAAACAGAGTGGTTACTACATCAAGTGTTTAAGAACCGGTAGAGGAGGAGAATACATTTCAAGAGAATTTTAGAACTTTTGTAAAGATCATGGCATTTATAAGAAATTCACCATGTGATATACACCACAGTAGAATGGTGTCGTAGAGAGAAAGAATGGAACCATCATGGAAATGGCCCACAGTATGTTGACAACCAAACATTTTTCAAATGAGTATTGGGCTGAGGCAATAGCAACTCTAGTATACATCTTGAACAGATGTCCGACAGAGAGTGTGAAGAACAGATTTCCTCAAGAAGCCTAGACAGGTATGAAGCACAATGTGGCACACTTAATTTTTTTTGGTTGTGTCACATATTCACATGTTCCAGATGAGCTGAGAAAGAATCTAGACAACAAAGGACATAAATGTATATTTGTTGGGTATTCTAAAGACACAAAAACATACAAGTTGTATGACCTTGTCGCAAGAAAAGTCATAATAAACCGCGATGTTCAGTTCGTGCAGAATGAAGCATGGGATGGAAGCATAGCAATGACAGTCAAAATTATTCATGCAATGGAGCATGATGAAACATAAGATGAAGTGGTTCAAGCACCAACCACAAGACAACTCACAATCCCTTCTATATCTCGCACTGCAACGCAAACAACAGTGCAAAATACTCCAGTACAAACAACAGGTGCACAGTCTACACCTAGAGCGCAACAAACATCAACAAGTAATTATACATCCTCAGATCAAAATTTAGTTAGTTTATTACTGAGGAAAACAAGAAGTTTGCACGACATATATAATGAGCACACATCAAATTCATTTCAGTTTTTGCTTTTTTTTCACAAATAGATGATCCATTAACTTTTGAAGAAGTTGTGAAAGATGTTGTATGGGAACAAACCATGGATGATTAAATTAGATGCATAGAGAACAATGATACATGGAAATTGGTAGATGTACCTGAAGATAAGGATGTGATAAGTTTCAAGTGGATTTATAAAACTAAGCAAGATGCATAAGCACAAGGCAAGGTTAGTTGCAAGAGGTTTTACACAACAACCAAGAATTGATTTCAATGAAACATTTGCACCAGTTGCGTGCATGAACACACTCAGAACTGTGTTAGCCATTGTCACGTAGTACAAGTGGCCAGTTTATCATATGGATGTAAAGTATGCATTTTTTAATGGAAACTTAGAAGAAGAAGTGTATGTGGAACAACCACAAGGTTATGAAATTATAGGACAAGAATACACGGTGTATAGATTGAAGAAACGATTGTATGGATTAAAGGAAGCTCGCATATCTTGGTATAGTCGGATAGATTCATATCTTACACAAAATGGATTTCAGAGAAGTGAAAGTGAGCCAACACTATACATCAAAGAAAATCAGCAAGGTAACTTGTTAATTGTTTGTTTATATGTGGATGATTTGATATTTATAGGTGATTTTGGCATATAATAATTCAAGTCAGTCATGAAGGATGAATTTGAAATGATTGATTTGGGGATAATGAGATATTTTCTAAGAATAGAAGTTCATCAGTCCAAAGCTGGTATATTTATCTCACAGTCTAAGTATGCGGATGAAATTTTGAAAATATTCCATATGATAAATTTAAAAGCAACCCCAAAACATGTCATAACAAGATTGAAGTTGAGCAAGGAAGATAAAGGATCCAAGGAGGATCCCACACTGTTTAAAAGACTGGTAGGCAGTCTTATGTATCTAACAGCAACAAGACCTGATGTTATGTATGGAGTGAGATTATTCTCAAGGTTCCTAGAAACTCCAAAAGAATCACATTGGAAGGAATGAAAGAGGATACTGAGATATGTGAACGGAACAATAAATTTTGGCATTAAGTACTCCACTTCAGAAGATTTCAGACTCATTGGATACACTAACAATAATTGTGGAGGCAACGTAGATGACATGAAAGGTACCTATGGGTACACATTTCATTTTGGAACAAGTATGGTATCATGGGCATCAAGGAAGAAGCCCATAGTGACTCTTTCTTTAGCAGAAGCATAATATGTCGCAACTACAAGTGCAACTTGTCAAGCAGTTTGGATGAGAAGAATGTTGAAGGATTTGTTGCAGGAATAACAGGAACCAACTACAATATTTTGTGACAACAATTCAACCATCATGTTATCAAATAATCATGTGTTTCATAAGAAAACTAAGAACATTGATACAAGGTATCATTTTATCAGAGAATTGGTGAATAATATAGATATATGTTTAGAATTTTGCAGGGCAAAAGAACAAGTCACATATATTTTTACAAGTGATTTAGCAAGAGATGCATTTCATCATCTACGCAATAGTATAGGAGTCTGCGTAGTAACATATGAGTGACAGTAAATGAAAATTCAAATTTTCTATGTAATTTTTTTTTATGTAATCCCACCTACTTATAATTAAAGGGGAGTGTTGGAAATAATAATTGCAAGTCGATGAGACCACGTCTCCACCGATTTGCCAGTCAGTTGATTTTGTCAGACAATCAATTTTTTCAGTCAGTCGATTTTGTGAGACTATTGATTTGTCAGTCGGTTCAGTTAGTCTGCAACTTCAATTTATTTAGTTTACCTTTTACGTTTACACAAACTCAGTCTAAGCCAATAGACAAGTAGGAGAGTTAAATTAATGAAGTTGATTCTTATCTTTTCGAGTCAAGTTAAGTAGTTGAAGAGTTTGTCGTATTAATGGTCGTCTTTAATGTTGAGTCGGTTTCTACTTCTACACGAAGTCTCAGTCACAGTATTTATATGTTTGAGTCTCTAGTTAGTCGAGATCAGATGCAGAGAGAGAACAATTGATAGGAGCAACAACACTTGAAGGTAGTCCAAGAAGACTGAGAGCTCAAGCTCCATGTATCTGTTTTAAGTTGCAGAAATTATTTAGACGTTTCCCGAGCTGAAGCTCGTCATAGTTATCTTATTTTTTATTTGAGTGCTGCACTGAAGTTAATATATATCAAGTATTTTGTGTGTTGAAAAATTTCATGTGTATTTCTGAGTTTATGTGCTAAGCACAACCATATTGTTTTGCATCCGTAAATCGTTCATTCAATGTTTATATCACAATGCGCAACAAATCATGCAATCTATGAACTGCGCGATAAGTCTCAAGAGTTTAGCGATGAATTTTGTGGCACACATCATTTTGTCACTGCGATGCGCCCGGTTTCCTTGCACGCTCTATACACGAGATTGTGGAGGATGGAACAAAACAAGAAGCATTATGGAGATTGGAAAAATCTCACGTCATTGTTAACGACTCTTGTTACCAGCGAATGATCATTCACTCGTAAACCCTGATGGATTATATTTCTATAAACGATGGACATCTAATTGTATGGAACTATTGCATTGAGTATTTCTTTTTGTATTTTCTATTGATTGCAAGCCGAGAACTCATGCAACTATGGAGCCTTTCATTATGGCTACTCAGAAAACTGAGTGCAATGCACCCACTATACAAATTATTGATACCTCATTATTTTAATACAATGCACATCAACCAAACTACCTGTCATATCCTAATAAACCTGCGAGGAATTAATGAAAGAAGCAATAATCTGTGAAAATATTTCACCGAGATGACATCTAAGATGTATAAACAATGGATATTTAACGAGCAAGGATTACCTGTCGATTTTCTTAAAAGGTCATTTTTCAAGTCTTCAAGAGGTCCGATTACTTCTCGGGATTCTTTTTCGCGGATCCTGGAGACAAGAGGTCCGAGACACATCATATCGTGAAATCGCGAGGAGAGATCACGACCGTCCATCTGTTGAGGACACATGTCGCAGATCGGAGCCATCGGGAAAAGTCCCGATAGGACAGCGCCATCGGAAAATCGGCGATCGCGGATTCGAGGAGTCAGAAACCCTCGACATCAAAAATCGTGAAATCCCGATTCGCGAAATCCCGATTTGCGATATCCCGATACGATATGGACCGTCCGATCACAGCAGATCTGGACCGTTGAAAAGTTGAAAGGTGATTTTTCGCGTTTCGTCATTTTGCAAGGCAAGGAACGGGTAAAGCCCATAGCGCTTTAAAAGAAAGGCGTGTGGTCACATTGCGAGGAGACCTAGGGCCATCTAAAGCCCGAT
>SNQJ01S0001616.1:205880-248500 GCA_010110895.2 Picea sitchensis
ATGCATTCACTTTATCCACTTTTAATAAACTTCATAAACTTCACCTCACTTTTTCATAAAACAAATATCCACTTAATAAAACAATGTTGCACTCTTTCAAATATCCACTTAATAAAACAATGCTGCACTTGATAAAATATATAGTGTCACCCTCTTTCAACTTTCAAGGCTCCAAAAATAAGACTAACAGTCTACGCTCAAAGCTTCAGCTCAAAACAAAAACAAAAAAAAATCACGCGATCTCCATGCATGAGAAACAAATAACATTATTTCCAAGTAGAAAAGCATTAAAATAAGTTTTCCAAAGTCATTATACACCAACTAAAATAAGTTTTCCAAAATCATTATAAACCAACTAGTCTAGTCTAGGAATATTAATCATAATCAATATATTAATATTTATACTATATTAATATAATAATATTAATGTGTACTTATAATATTGTATATTGTTGTTGTTAATTTTAAGAAATCATTAGCCAAATTATACTATATCATTTACCATTTTTTATTTCTTAAATTATCTTTTCTAAAACATAAATAAATTCAACACTTTTAAAAAACACTTAAAAAACAAAAAGGCAAATACCTTGCTTCACCAAGGTATGAAAAATGCACACGTAACATAGAAGAAGCCATAGCCCCATACATACTGCAGAGATAGACCCAGACGACGAACCTTAACCATCATACACAGACTTGCTAAAAGTGCGCAACTTTAATATTTCGCAGGATTTTACTCGAAAAACACTTTACATTAAAATAAAACAAGTTTTCATGATTGATGGGAGGCCCATATACTTACAACATAGAAAAAACCAGAGTCTGACACATATTGCAGAAGATATACAGATTTCCTAAATTCGGCGGAACTTTAATGTCTGGCAAGATTTTAGGTATAGAAAAACACTTTAGATTAGAGTAAAACAACTATCGCGATTGATGGGAGACCAATATACTTACAACATAGAAGCAACCAGCAACCACAATCTGACACATTTCAGAGATGGACCTAGACGGTAAACCTAAATACCAGACAGATTTGCTAAATGTCAGTGTAACTTTAATATTTTGCAAGATTTCTTTTAAAACTTAAAAAAACACTTTCCCTTAAAACAAAACAACTTATCGTGATTGATGGAGGCCGATATACTTACAATATAGAAAAAGCCGGAGCGTGACACATATTGCATAGGAGATGGACCTTGACGGTAGACCTTAAACACCGGACAGATTTGCTAAATGTCAGTGGAACTTTAATATTTCTCTCTAATTAGCCCACAGAATTTCTCTCTAATTAGCCCACAGAATCTGGTAAAAAACCAAGTTACGTGCAGATTCCAAGGAAAAAGACCTGGACTCTATCGCCCATGCAGGTCCTCCTGGCACGATTGGACAGCAAGGGTTCCGGTCCGACACCTGACAAACCCGAAAGACTAGAAGGGTTGCCGTCAGAAGCCGGACACCATTGAGAAGCGGAGACTGTAACCACGCGGAAGGCATACGTAAGCAGCGGAAAAATACAATGTCAAACACCAGCTATCGCACCATCTGAGAACTAATAATGCAGAAGACGAAACCCTAAGGGTAGAGAGATGTGAATCATGTGATGCCCAGAAATAGAAGAACAATCGGTTTGTAAAGATGATAAAGAAGAGTTATTTCTGCCTCACCTCACTTGAAATAGCACGAATGGATCCCCATTCGGGCAGATTTATAGACTCATTTTTTGTTCCCTCAGAACTATGCTAAAGCCAAAGTGGGCGAGCTCCCTCTGTTCTGCGACTACAAAGAGGAGAGCTAAGCGCAATGGCGGGCGGAGCAGAGGAAAGGAGACTGCAACATGATCCATTCCTATGGGCTATACGGGGAGAACATTTTCTGGGGTAGCGGTTCTAACTGGGCACCGGGTGATGCTGTCAAGTTCTGGGTCGACGAAGAACAGTACTACTCATATAAAAATAACAGTGGTATTGGGTATGAGATGTGTGGGCACTAGACTCAGATTGTGTAGAGCGATTCGAGGCGTTTCGGGTGCGCCCAAATCATCTGCCACAAGGCAGACGTATTCATGACCTGCAATTACGACCCTCGGGGGAATTACATTGGACAGAGACTTTATTAATAATCTACAAACTATGTATTTAGTATTGTATTGTATTGATTGAGATTGATAATAAGACACCATGTATTGTAATGCTTATGTCACGACCGCCTTGGATAACTGTTTGAGATTCTAAGTATCGTCCTCTTCCTCTTCTTTTTAGGGAAGTGCTAGACAACTACGGTTTTCATTTGGTAGTTTGTCAACATAATGGATATTTTGTTTGGATTATGGCTCTTTATTTAGAGTATATCCATATTCTGTTTTAGTAGGTGAGTCACACATTCATTCTATGTTATTCATTTGTATACTTAGACAATTTGTTAACATTTTAACACTTAGTTGTTTAAACATACAATTATGAAACATGTGAAACAAAAACAACACTTGCGAAACATACAAGAGATACACATATATAGTGTGGGTGGCACCAACACTGCCTAACACCCAACTTGTCTTATTATGTGAAACAATGTTACAATATGAACACTACTAGCTCAGTTTACAACTTGGGCAGAGTCGCATGACTCGCCTCACCTCACCAAGATACTCATAGATAGATCTACCCCAAATGACTTCCCCGTCACAACAATATTTGTTTCTATGTGGTTCACCCTAGATGTGTGCCCACCACTGACTAGCCATCTCTCACTCTGTCGCAAGAGTCACTTCACCGAGGACCCACAAGAGTTTGGTTGCCTCATAGCATTCCTCCCACATACTTGTTTTCCCCCTCTTGGCTACTTGTCTTCCATGCCTTCGCATTCCTTATTGTCCCCTTAGGCCATGTGCCTTGGTTTTATTATATGGACTCCAACCATATCCTCCTAAACCATCCCATCCCTTAGGGTGGTTGCATCCTTTCGTCAATCGACACACCTTTTCAAATTGACATGTCCATTCATTAAGTCGCGTACGTTAAACCTGCAAGCCCTTCGAGTGGGCATGTCCTTTTGAACTAACGTGCCCCATCACCTAGGTGGGCTCACTCAAATCAATGCATTCCATTCACTTGTGTGCGCCCTTGACTTGTGCATGCTTTTTCAAGCCGACACATCCTCTAGATTGTCATGCCTTGTCTCATGGTCGCTTCTTCCTTATGCCTTATATTTTGACTCCAATTGACTCCAACTCTTCCCCAATGTGCCCATGTCACTGAGGGAAGGCGAGTACACTTCTTGTGCACTCATACCCAAGTCACTATGTCTATGGTCTCGTGCAACCAAGTCTTCGTATTTCTTCACAAGGTAAGTAAGGAACATGGCCCCTTGGGTCCGCATGTCACCATCGTGTGCCCAAGGTTCTCTTTTCCATGCCTATAAGAATTCATTCACCCAACCGATCTACCCAAGGAGAATGTGCACTCGGTGGGTGTCACAGAGGTATATACATCCTCCCCCACTCTAAGTTGTTTCCATCCATGACAACATCCATCGATCTCCATGGAGCCTCTACCCCATCTTTAGATCTCATCACAACTTAACAACTGTTGTCCCCCACAATTGTCATCAAGGAAAATTCCCAATAGGAAGTTTCATGAGTCCATGAAATGTCAGATATCACTGACTTACTATTGCATTGATACTTTGGTCTATTTTCTCATGCTTCCATGTGTTGGATCCCCTCGTGACTTCCATCAATTGGGTAGCTAGTCCAATCACCATGATTTTTCCACAAGAACTCGCATCTTCACACTCAAACACCCTTTTATTTCCATTAGCCTATCACATTCACAACTCCTCATTCGCTCCATGAAAAATTTCACATTCTATCTTCAATCCGCCAAGTCGCCCATCCTAGATTGCCAACAGATTTCACTAAGGAACCTCCTTAAGGCATCCCAAAGGTCTCATTGCCACCATCAAGATAGTGAGCCAATGTGTTGTTTTTTAGTTCAAAGGTGAAGGAAGATTGTTGTTTGAGCCATCTCCCTCATCTCAAATATGTCTTGATGCGATCAACAAAGAGTCACCATACTTGTCCATTATATACATAAGCATAAGTACACTCGAAGTGATTTTTCCTTCACTCTTCTCTACAAGGAATTCTAACTTAGGGTCATACATGACCATTCACCATTTCCAAGTTCTTTGGAAGTGGAATCGACCTCGTCCTTGGTTACCCTATACCAAGAATGTTGCATCTTCCTTCCTTCTTCTTGGTTTACAGATGGTCTTTAACCTTGTTCCATGAACTTTTGTGGCATCCTCTTCTTTGTGACTTCCTCCAATCCTTTCTAAGTGACTTCATACTTTAAACAAAAATCTGCCAAACCATCCACTTCTTTAGCTAGATCTCTAACTATGTCTTCAACATCGACAATCCTTCGTTCCATCGATGCCAATATTTCTTCATTCCTTATGTTAGGCTACTCAACCATCACCTTGCATTGTCCAAGTTTTTCCCCATAAGGTTGTCTTCTTTGACTATCTGCAACAACCAGCTGTGAATATGACATTCACATGCCTCCTTCCCTTCTACTCATGGTAGGAACGAAACATGGATTCTTCCTTATGAAAATGGCTAAACTATCCATGTGTGGAATAGGTGTTGCATTGTCCTTCCTCATGAACTCTTGTACCAACACAAATTTAAAATCATCCATGGAAACCATGTTGAAACTCGTACTTCCGTACCAATTTCAAATTTTCAACAAGACATCCTTGGTGAGATCAATGACTCTCTCCACTCCTGAGTTGACTTCTTTCAAGGTTGTATGCATTAGCTCAGGCTGCAAGCCAAGTATACACATTGTTTCCTCCCTTATGAAGTTATGAGTCGCCCCATTGTCCACCATCACAACCACTAAATTCCCATCGAGTTTGGCCTACACATAGAAAAGTATTGTCACATCTTACTCTTGACTCTCTATGGATCCTTCCTCCATGACAATGTTCAAGACTTCCAAGACCCCAATATATGGGTTTTCCGCTTTCTCCAAGGTCTTCAACTTATGTTTCAAGGGACAACTATTCGCATAGTGATCCTTGGCACAAATAAACCATGAAATTGGCTTATTTTCATTTGGTGCATCCATTTGCCTTCCATTTTCTTCACTTCCTTTGGACATATTTTATTTCCCCTTATCCTTATTCTTCCCCTTCCCTTCTTTCTTCTCACCCTAGACTTCCTCATTACTTCTAGGACGTGATTTGGCTTCACCCTTGATATCCAAAATTTTATTTGCTACGATGATGGCTGCCACAAGAGTCTGCATATTCTAGTGTTGCAAGTCACTTTGCTCCCATGGTTGTAGACCATTCATGAAGTGGAAAACTCTCTCTTTATCTAACATGTATTTTATCTACAGCATGATCCCAGAAAACTCCTTGATGTAGGCTTGGATCTTACTAGTGTTCCTAAGAGCTAACAATTGATTTCTTGCAATCCATGCTTGGTTCCCCAAACCAAATTGTTCCTTCAAGGTTTCCTTCATCTCTACCTAGTTTCCAATCATCTATGTGGTTCTCCTAGCTACTAACTCTTTTGCTCGATTCCTCCACCAAAGATTCCCAATTCTTGTCAAGAACATCACAACAATGTTCACCTTGGCTTCATCCGAACTTTTTTTCAACTACTCTAGGTACTACTCTATATCCCAACAAAAATTTCCAAGTAACTTAGTGTTGCGGGTATCGCCATATGGTTTAGGTTCCTTTATCTTGATCCTCATTGGTATAAAAAAAATCTATGCCTATTGGCCATGGCTCTTTTCAACAATGTGACGATGTCCTCATGGTCCTCCAATTTTTGTGTGACTTGGGCCAATGCATTGATGCAGACCCCCTACCTCTGCCTCGACAGGGTCCGTTGACCTCCCGATCAAGGATCGTTCTTCAATCTATCGAGATGAAGTAGCTCTTCGATTCCCTGCTGGAATCCCATGAAAAAATCCACAGGTCCTTCATGAAACTCCTCCTGCATGACTAAGCACCAAGTGCAAGCCTCACTTCCACACGACCACGGGTTGTGACCGCACGCCTACACAAAAGGCATGTCATGATTTCGCGTGTTGCGAATTTGCGAGTGAGCCAACCTTGACTCCCCGACTCCCAAAATATCGATTTTTCCTCCGATAATCAACGATCTAGATCACTCCTCAATCAACGGTTAGGATCTCATCGAGATTTTTCGTTTCGCGACTTTCGTGTAGCTAGTTTCTCCACACTCTCGATTCCTAAAATGTCGATACTTTAGATTGATGGTCCACATCCTGCCTCGCTCCAACAGCCCAAATCCTTTCACAATTTCGGCTATCACGAGACCTTAAAAATTTACCCGTTGACTCCTTTGAGTCGCGAGTCAGCGAAACACTAACTGCTCGCCACGCGTCCCCTTTCGATGGATGACTTTGATGCTTTCGGGACTTCGCGACTTCACAAAGTTTGTTCTTGGTCCTCTGCGCTCAGATCCAGTGGCCCAGATCTGATCTTCCCTGTGGGTGTTCCTCCTGTGTCTGGACGTGGATTCGACAGTCCAGATCTCCTCTCTGCGGCTGATCTAATGAAAGATGTTTCTCCTCCTCCTGAGCTTCTTTTTCTTTTCGAATTAGAATATTTTCTAAGTGTCGAAGGTCTCATCCTTCGATTCTTCCTCCTGCAAGCCCTTTTCATTTGGGGTCTCGTCTACATCCTAGAAATGTTATCCCTCCTGAGCTTTGGTAATGGAATTTGACCTCGGCTTTGGTGCGTACTTGAGCTCTGCGTGCAAACTTGCACTCTCTCTCCTGAGCTTACGAGATTGGAAATTGTTTGTCTCTACGCACACTCTTTGTGCTACCCCTTTTGAGCTTTCAGTTGGCTCAGTTTCTAAGGGACTCAACCCTTCTGCGTCTTTCAACACTTCATCCGAGTGTTGGCATGGTGCACTCCTTGCACATGTCTTCCTCCAGAGTATTCATCAACTCTGTCCCTTTCTCTCCTTGAAAGGATGTAAGTGCCCTCCTAGAAACTTCTGCTCAATCACGCCTAGCTGAGCCTACATAGTATTCAACAAATTTGTAAGTGTCTTCTCTGTAGACACTTCCCTTATCTCTGAACTCGAAATAGAGTTCTTCTTGTGCACTCTTTTCACTCGCTCGATGCTCTCCTGGCAGAGTTTCACAGAATCCTCAATGATTCAGTATCTCTCTATGCCTTCCTCTACACAGTCCTACCTCCAAGTTGTTCAGTAAACTTGAGGCTCTCCTGAGTTTATGATTCCTCTAGTGTGCCCTCCTGGCACGTTCTTGCCTGAATTCAACACAAAACTCAAAAGTGCACTCTTGCACTGGCTTATAGAGTCCTCAATACTCTGTCATGCAACCCCTTGCAAGAAGCCACAAAGAACCCAGACTGAAATTAGAAAACCCACAGATAGGAAATTTTGTCTATCCCTGCAGATGAAACCTAAGATACATCTACAGTATATGCATATAAACACATAAAAGACATTCATTCATGAACATATAAACACATAAAGATTCTCATGCAGGAAAAACTGCTCTTTGTATTAATCTNATAGGAAATTTTGTCTATCCCTGCAGATGAAACCTAAGATACATCTACAGTATATGCATATAAACACATAAAAGACATTCATTCATGAACATATAAACACATAAAGATTCTCATGCAGGAAAAACTGCTCTTTGTATTAATCTAAATGTCAGTTACAATATGTTCAAGATCGGACTGCAACAAAGTCTCTGCTCTCTCCTTCTCCCTCCTATTCTAAGAACCTTTTCTTTCTCTAGATACAAAATATATCTTTACAAAGAGGGGCTCCTCGAGCTCTTCCCTCCAAGTTACATACTCTCATTAATTTACATTGAATTACATTCAATGGTTGTCTAGTCCATATCAGATATAGATCTCCTCAACCTATCAACCATTAAAGATGAATCTATCTACAACCTACACAAAAGCATGTCTTTGGCTCTTCTAGCCTTACAAAAATTAAATTACAATTTGAAATTTTAAATGGGGGCCGACGCCTCTCTCCTCCATTGAATGCGCGCTTTGATGTGTTGTCTAGCTAGCACATTGTTGGCTTGGAGCGATGCTCCTGCATCATACTCCACTGCTGTGAAAAATTCATGAGCCCCTGCTCATGAGCTTCCCAACTCTGTTGAAATCCACCTGGATCCAAAACTGTTATTTGGAGTTGTCCATCTGCTCCACTGCTTTGCTTCTGCTGTTGCTTCTTCCCTGTTTCTCTTGCAGGCTTCCTTCTGCTCAGATTCCCTTTGTTGACTGCTTCTTGCGCTGAACTCAACATCAACCTTCTTATATATTCAACCACCTCTTCCAACTGCTCCAATGGCTGGTTCTCTTTATGCAGTCTCCTCGACTGTACTTCTTCCTTGCAAATGGGTAGATCAACTTGATCCCCCTTGCGATTTTCTCCATCTCTTGTGGCCTTAGCTTGCCACTCTGCTGCAAAGTTTAGCTCTGTAGTCTTATCACTGAGTTGTTGCTCAACCTCTTCTTCTGACAGCTTAGCTTCTACCAGTTCCCCTACTGGCATATCTCCAACTTCCTCTAGCTAGTCCTTGGGCTAGTATGCTCCATTTATCTCCAACCTGATCTGTTGGATGTGTTGAATTTTCACCATTACCCTTCTCTCTAGGTATTCCAATTCTTCACACAGATCAAGAAAGTCCATGTTGTTTGCTTCCTCCTCTTCTGTAGGCTTTAGTGATACAGTCATCTCCTGTTCAATTTCCTGGATGAAAATTACGAGAAATTCTGCTAAATGCTCTTCTCCTTCTACTGGGGCAAATGTCAATGTCTTATTCTTCTCTTATTCCTCTATGACAGTCACTACTAGTTGTCGTTCTTCTGTTCTGGCCTCAACTGGGCTATGTGGTAGGAATACCTCAATTCCCGCAATGATCAGAACACTCCTCTGACCTTCCCTCTCTATCAACACTCCTTGCTGATATGAACTCACCTACGAGTTCATGAGACTATCAGATAGTCTCTTCTCTTATCCCTTGCCCACCTAAAAACATGGTAATTATATCCTTCCCATATGGAAGTCTATGATATCCTCGAATGATCTCATCACATTTCCTACCTGGAAATCTAAACTTTCATTACTTCCCACCTAGTAGCTTCTGAGACCCCTCTTTGATCTCTTATCCTCATCATCACTGAGACTCTTCCCAGCTTCTGGCTCATAGATGTGAACCACTTCCTCTTCATCTCTGAGGATTTCAACATACCTCAACCATCCTCTTAACAACCTTTGTTGTTCTCTGGCCAACAATTTCTTAATCGACCATTTTACCTTTTTCTTCATGGGCCATTCATACACCCAATGTACTTTTGCATCATGCTGCATTTTAAATGCAAGCCTCTCCATTTGTGCTCTTATCTCGTTGAGATACTGGCCTACCTCAACCTTGCTTTTTTTTTGGCGGTCTTCTCTTGGACCACGTTCATGACCTTAAGTAGCCATCTTTTTCCTTCTACCTTCTACCTACCCTCCTGGCAACTTTGTTGTTCATTCTACAACCGAGAGAATCTCCAACTTCTCCTACAACTCACCTGGTTGTCAAATGTCTGTTGCTTGCTTGTAAATAAATCTCCATGCATAGAGCATCAATACTCTGCCTTCCTTCACCTATTGCATACAGATGAACCTCTGATACCACTTGATGGTATCGAATTATCTCTTTTATTTTTTTCCTCTTTGCTACAAAAATTAAAAGTTTGGGCTCTGATACCACTTGATGGTATCGATTTATCACTTTTTTTTTCCTCTTTGCTACAGAAATTAAAAATTCGGGCTCTGATACAACATGATGTAGACCCCCTACCTCTGCCTTAGCAGGCTCCGCTGAACTCCTGGTCAAGGATCATTCTTCAATCTATCGAGCTGAAGAAACTCTTTGATTCCCTGTTGGAATCCCATGAACAAATCCACAGGTCCTTCATGAAACTCCGCCTTCACGACTAAGCACCAAGCTCGAGCCTCACTTCCACACGACCACGGGATGTGACCGCACAATTACACAAAAGGCTTGTCACATTTTCACGTGTTGGGACTTTGCGAGTGAGCCAACCCTGACTCCCTGACTCCCAAAATACCTAATTTTCCTAGGACAATCAACGATCAAGACCGCTCCTCGATCAACGATCAATATCGCTCCTTGATCAACGACTAGGATCTTGTCAGGATTTCGTGTTTCACGACTTCCGGGTAGCTGTTTCCTCCACACTCTCGATTCCCGAAATGCCGATACTTTAGATCGACGGTCCACATCCTCCCTCAATCCAACGACCCGAATCCTTTCGTGATTTCGGATATCGCGAGTCCTTAAAACTTTACCCATTGACTCCTTCTGATGGGCTACTCCGATGATTTCAGGACTACGCGACTTCGCAAGGTCTATTCCCCTGTACACGCAAGGATTAAACCTCATGCACTTTCCTCCGGATCCAACGGTTGTTGGTCCTCTGCGCTCAGATCCAGTGGCCTAGATCTGATCTTCCCTCTGTGTGTTTCTCCTGTGTATGGACGTGGATTTGATGGTTTAGATCTCCTCTCTGCGGCGGCTGATTCTTTCCGACTTAGAATATTTTCTAAATGTCGAAGGTTTGGGCCTTCGATTCTTCCTCCTGCGAGCCCTTTTCCTTTGGGGCCTCGTCTGCATCCTGGAAATGTTATCCCTTCTGATATTTGGTAATGGAATTTGACCTCGGCTCTGGCGCATACTTGTGCTCTATGTGAAAAATTACACTATCTCTCCTGATCTTACGAACTTGGAAACAATTCACCTCTACGCACACTCCTTGTGCTACCCCTTCCGAGTTTTCAACTCTCTTAGTTTCTAAGGGACTCATCCCTTCTGTGTCTTTCAACACTTCATCTAAGTGTTGGCCTGGTGCACTCCTTGCATAGGTCTTCCTCCAGAGTATTCAAAAACTCTGTCCCTTTCTCTCCTTGAAAGGATGTAAGTTCCCTCCTGGAAAATTCTTCTCAAGCATTCCTGGCTGAGCCTACAAAGTATTCAACAAATTTGTAAGTGTCTTCTCTACAGACACTTCCCTTATCTCTGAACTCGAAATAGAGTTCTTCTTGTGCACTCTTTGCATTCGTTCAATGCCCTCCTGGCAGAGTTTCACAGAATCCTCAATGAGTCAGTTTCTCTCTATGCCTTCCTCTACATAGTCCTACCTCCAAGGTGTTCAGTAAACTTGAGGCTCTCCTGAGTTTATGATTCCTTTGGTGTGTCATCCTAGCACATTCTTGCCTGAATTCAACACAGAAATCAAAAGTGCACTCTTGCACTGGCTTATAGAGTCCTTAGTATTTTGTCATGCAACCCCTTGCATGAAGCCATAAAGAACCCAGACTAAAATCAGAAAACCCACAGATAAGAAATTCTATCTATCCCTGCAGATGAAACCTAACATACATATAAAACATATGCATATAAACACATAAAAGACATTCATTCATGAACATATAAACACATAAAGATTCGCATGCAGGAAAAACTTCTCTTTTTATTAATCTGAATGTTAGTTACAATATGTTCAAGCTCGGACTGCAATAGAGCCTCTGCTCTCTCCTCCTCTCTCCTATTCTAATAACCTTTTTTTTTCTCTAGATACAAAATATCCTTTTACAAAGAGGGGCTCCTCGATCTCTTCCCTCCAAGTTACCTACTCTCATTAATTTACATTGAATTACATTCAATGGTTGTCTAGTCTGAATCAGATCTAGATCTCCTCAGCCTGTCAACCGTTAAAGGTAACTCTATATATAGCCTACACAAAGGCATGGCTTTGGCTCTTCCAGCCTTACAAACATTAAACTACAATTTGAAATTTTAAATGAGGGCTGACGCCTCTCTCCTCCATTGAATGCACGCTTTGATGTGTTGTCTAGATGGCGTATTGCTAGGTTGGAGCGATGCTCCTACATCATGCATCCTATGTTTCCTTGAGTCTATCTTGAATGTCATCAGTCAAGGTACCTATGATATCATTCGTAATCAATTGGCATTCCCAGACAACTTCATTAAACCCTCAGACCATATTTCCCATCTCAATCTCCATCCATTCAACCTTTTCACCAAGATGGCACATTTCATCCCACATCTGCTCAGTTGTCTTCTCCAAGATAATAAGTTGACCCTTCATTCTACCTATCTTGGGTTCCCTCTTTGTGTCACTATATTATGCATGCAACCCAACCATGGATGTAACTCCAAGTATATTAACTTCTACTTGTGAGTGGTTTGTCCAAGGAACTTAATATTACGCATCAAGACTTGACCAAAAATTTGCGATCAACTCTGCTATGAGTTCGGCGAGGAACTCTACGAAGAGTTCTATAATCGTCCATTGTTGGCAGTAGGCCAAAGTGGAAAGAAGGACGATTGTGGGGAAAAAAACTGTGTAGTAATTGAAGTAACAGCTGGAGGAAAACACAACACGCACGCATGCAAGAAGGCATGCACAAGGAAAGCGACAACTGGAAGGAAGAACAACACACGCGCATAGGAGGAAGACCTAACATTGGTAGGGTTAAGGTTCTGGTAATATATTGTAAACGGATTAAAAGCCAGAAATATATAAATATAGATATGTAGGTATCATAGGGGGTTCCTTCTTGTTAGTTCGGTTTTGTATTGTTCCATCATAGATATGTACGCGTTGATGCAATATGTAATATGGTTATGAACTACTTTGTAAGCTATTTAGCTAGAGGAGAGGAGAGAAGGAATATCTGAGGATCCTAGTGTAGACTAGTTTGCCTCATATAGATCTTACCCATCTGAGGAGAATTGTGAGCACGTGGCGCCGAATACACATAACTACCATAATAAAAGAGCCAAGAGCCAAATCTTTGTGGTCGTAGCTTGGGAGGGGGTGAACGATGGTAACATCTATGTAATGAGATGAATGGAGGCGTATTGTTACCATCTTTTCAGTATTTATTTGTTATTCTTAATGAATGAATGAGTTGTTACATTGCTTGTCTAAATACCATTGCGATATTGAGGGAATAAGTCGTGAATGACAGTAGGTTGCAATAAAAAGTTATAATAAATAATCCAGAACACATATCCCATATCTTGCACTCAATACTAGGTTGTAAACACATGGGTCTTACATCCACCCATTAAAGTTATCTTGGGTGAGATTGTGCGGCGCATTCTGTGTGTTGCGTTGCCTTCTGGTTTACCAGGAGGGACGATAGTTTTAGAGGCTTTTGTTGGAAACACGAATGACATGAAACTTGGGTCAATAACTCATATGATAGAGTAGTAATTAGTAACCAACAAATGGTTTCGTTGCCATTGGAAGGAACAAAGGAGGATTGAGTAGATGAGATAGGAGGAGCAGAAAATGAGCAAAGAAAATAAGAGAGCAATGAGCCATTAGAAGGGGATGTTGATACCGTGGAACCCCACAAAAGAAGAAATTGAAACTTGGTTGAGAACCAAAGAGCTAGAGTTTGCACAGAAAGACAATAGAAACCCTAGAATCACACCTCGCAAATATCTGGACAAATACGTGTTTACTGATTTGCATGAAGTCTTTTTCTGTGATTTTCTGCATCTATTGGAGGAGTGGATACTAAGGTTGAAGGATGACCACGTGACGAACCTGATTCGACAGCTAGAGTGGACCCCAGTATAGATTGAGCAGTTACAACAGGTGAAGAATAAATTCACCCGCACAATAGAATTTTGGCTTGACAATATTGTGGCAGGCTTCATAATAGAGTTTGCAGTTGACACAACAAAGTCATACAACGCAGTGGAGTAATAATTTCTATGCAAACCTCGAGGAAGGTACATTCAATCACTGTATATTTCAATTAAGATATTGTTATATAACAAAGGAGTAATGATAATGGAATCAGACAATTAAACTTCCCTACGTGCATGGGGGAAGGGGGGAAGAACTGACAGAGTGAGGATAAATGGAAGGAGGTAAGGATAAAGGAAAGAAGGAGGAGGAACCCTTGGACCCGATCATGATAGACGACGACCAGATCAAGTGGATCTTGGCGTCAACGGGAAAGACGCGTAGCAGATCACCCTACCAATACAAGGTGAATACCAAGAAGAGAGATATATCCACGAGGGAAGGCTTGGCAAGTGATGAGGAAGAGGTAGAGGATCTATGGGATGTGGAGTAGATTGAGGAAATCTTGTGCGCAACATATGAGAGGAAAATGAGAGGTCCAGGAACGTGAGGAGAAGGCAACCATCCTGTCCATATTAATGTCAGTGTGGAACCCATAAACCCATGTGAGAATAATACACCAAAGAGAACACCACCATTTAGACAACCGTCGTTCGGAGGAAGTCCGACAACACGAAGTACACCTACACAAGGAACAACAACTGGAGGAGCCAGTTCAGGCAACACTAGTCAAGTATCTACACCATGTGGAGGAGGTAGTAGTTCAGTATTTAGAATGGCAGGACACGATCCTACAATCAGGTTACCAGAATTTTGGGGAGAAGTAAAAGAAGACCCTGAGACGCACTTGTTCATTTGTGCAAATATCTGGGAATAAAAACAGATCACTGACGAAGATACCAAAATCGTGCAACTAGATATTATGCTAGGAGACCACGCACTAGACTGGTACATGAGTCTAGACACAAAAAGTGTGCCTGGGACAATAAGGACACTGACAAACATTAAGAAGTTACTGATTAACAAGTTCCAGAAGTCGAGTTCATAGGATCAGTACATGAACAAGATGATCGAAATAAGATAGAAACTAGGAGAGTCTGTATGGGAGATTGACTAGATATTCAAGCAACTGAATGGAAAGTTAAAATATCTCATGACCGATATGAAACATCGACACATGTTTGTCAATTCACTACTCCCACACTTAAAATACCCTTTACGACAACAAAAATTTCAAACGCAGGCAGAGGCTCTATAGGAAGCCTTGCAACTGGAAGAAAACCAATACCAACAGACAAACCCAACTATCGAAGAACTGAAGGAGGATTTTAAGAATATCACATTCCAGCTGAACCAGAATAAGAACAAGGACAAACGGGAATCCATTTGGTGTACCACGTGCAGGATGGAAGGACACCACAAGAACGAATGTCCAACGTTCACATAGTATATGGCAACAAGAATGTCGAATCCATTACCAACGGGAGGATTATGGTGCGAAATATGCAAGAAACCGGGTCACGACCCTTATCTCTGAATGATGATGCAAAAATACCATACAGTTCTAAAGAGTTCATATTGCACCTTTTGCAAGTCAGTGGGCCACGACGATAAAGATTGAAGAACTATGGAGCTGATGCGACAAAGGAAATTAGATGCATATAGAGTAGAGGCCAAAATGATGACTGGGCAAGCAATGCCATAATTCAATCAAGCCCCAACTCCATACAACACTATGCAACAACAATATAATATTGCGTAGAAACCATACAATAACGCACAGTCGCAATACAACCTGGCACAACCCCAGTACAATACCACGTAGTATAATTAGGAGCCTCAGTATAATGCACCGAGAGGTGATCGAGCAATCTACAGAGGAGGAGGATGAGCCAGAGGAGGTTTCAGACGAGGTAGAGTACCAGTCACATGTCATAATTGTCAGCAACCGGGACATTATGCATGGGAATGTCCACTTCCACTAGCAACTTGTATGTATTGTCATGCATCGGACCACGATACAGAGGAATTTATGACACTACTAGTGAATATTCAGGAAAAGAGGAACTAGAAAAATAAGAATGTTCAGTGGATTTCAGTCGAAGAAAGGGATGAAGGACGGAATATCAACATAGTTCCCACGAAGGAGCTAAAATAGGCACTGAGGCAGTTCGACAGGAACCAACGTAGAACCAATGGGTAAAGAAGAACACTGAACCAAGAAAGAAGTTCGACACACAAAAGTAAAAGGAGACCTTTAAGGAGGCCAGACAAGAATTTCAGAAGGACACATCATCGACTTCAAATGCCCAACCACACAAGGAAGCACCAGAATATGAGATGCCTCCATCATTGGATAATACCAACAAAATGCAACCCACGGGACAAGTAAGTACAATCAAAGGATTTTTGCAATCATGTGTAAAAGTATTAAGTGATCCATCATCTATCAAAATATTGCAAAACATCCTAGAAAAGTGTAGCAGTGAGACAAAAGGAAAGCTAGAACCTAAAACCGTTAATCACCTACACACAAAAAGAAGAACAAGTATAGAATTTAGACTGAATGTTAACATTGAGGATTTCAATATGGGAGACATTGTACTGGATCTAGGATCTGGAGTGAATGTATTACCAAAGAAGACATGGAAATGCATGGGAGATCCCACATTAGGATACTCACCTGTTCAATTGAAACTAGAAAATGAGCACAAAGTCCTACCAATAGGAAGACTCAAAGGAGTGACAGTAGATCTTGATGGAATGTGCACTAAAGTTGATTTCGAAGTCATTGACATAGTGGACGACATAAAACCTTACCCGACAGTGCTTGTTCTGGATTGGGCATTTGAAAACCAGGCCATAATCAATTTGAAGAACAAGAAAATGAAATTTGAATCCAGAGAATATAGGGTCATCGCGCCATTAGACCCATCAGAAGGGGAGAGGTTTGTAGAACCTACTTGCCTAGACTTAGAGGAAATAAACCAGTTACACAAAACAACTACGCGCGATGAGGATTATGTAAACCCAACTGAAGAAAGGGTACTTAGTTGGCAAAGAATTACTTCATGTGCAACAGACTCAGACACCGGTTTAGAGAACAAGCAATAGAGGCTACATGTAGTATCCATGAGAAGATGTGCAAGAACAGACCGCACAGTAAGATGGATAGGCACAAAAATCAGAGAACCACCTAGTTTCCATGGAATAAATGATTTGGAAACATTCTTGACACAGTACGAAGACATAGTGTTAGATAACCAGAGATTGTTAGCACTAAATGCCACACCAAAAATATGGTGGGGCACACACAAAGAGACAACCACAAACTGGTACCAATGTATGCGGTTACTAGGCATAAGGTTCGACGTAGAACAAAAAAACAACAAACAAAATAAATATGAAGGACACAGAGCACCAACAGAACACTTGGAGGCGTGTAGAATGTTGTGGAAAATGACACCACCAGAGGAATGGACTCATCACTTCATACATACTCTCGAGGGAATACCAACGAATTGGTATACGAACTAGGAATTGCACAAAGGAACTACGACATGGACAACATTGCGACAAAATTTCACAGTCACTTTCTCATATGAGCATGAGAACCCCAACATAGATGTAGACCTTAAACGGATTAGAGGAGCAATATTCATCAAAGAACCAGAAATATAATTTATCACAGAAGAGCAACAACAGAATAAACAGACATTCAAGGAACTGTTGTCATGTTATGATGTACAAGAGGAAGCACCAGACGAAGACGATTCGCGCGATATTCAGATCGAAGAAGTAGAAAGCGAAAGAGATGTGGAGGGCCCAACCACATAATCAAAATTCATTTCTACGCCAATCAAGGTAAAGAAAGTTAACATCAGGACAACTAAGGAGCCCAAAATGGCTAGCATTGGAGATTACTGGATGAACAAATAGTAGAAAGTATCACAGAGTTGTTACGCGAATACAATGACCTCTTTCCCACAACATTCACAGAGATGTAGGGTATAGCCAGAGAACTTGGAGAAATGAAGATGCCACTCAAAACTGAAGCGAGACCTATTAGACAATGACCCTATAGACTGAATCCCATATATAACAGAAAGTTAAAGATGAGATCGACAGGATGCTCGAAGACGTCATCATAGAACTAGTTGAGGAGTCAGAATGGATAAGCCTGATGGTAGTATAGGACAAGAAACAAGGAAGAGGGATCATGATATGTGTTGACTTGAGGAACTTGAACGATGCATGCCTACACGACCCATTCCCTACACCGTTCATAGATGAAGTGTTAGAGAACGTGGGAGGACATGAAGCTTACTCATTCACTGATGAATTCTCGGGCTACCATCAGATTAAGATAACACAGGAGGATAGACACAAGACCACGTTTGCGACAGAATGGGGATCTTATCAGTACACAGTCATGCCTTTTGGACTGAAGAATGCACCAACAATATTCTCCAGAGTATTCATTGTTGCTTTTAAGGAATCCATCCATCAGTTTCTTGAAGTATACCTGGATGATTGGACAGTCTATAGCCTATTGAAAAACCATGTGGAAGTTTTAAGGCTGATGTTACAAAGATGCAGACAGTCTCAGATATCACTGAATATCAATAAATGCATATTTGGAACACCGTTTGGGACACTATTTGGCCACATAGTATGCAAACAAGGTTTATTAATATATCTGACAAAGATCGCAGTCATTGTTATCTTGCCAGCACCAAAATTAGTCTGTCAGCTAAGAGAAACGTTAGGACACACATGATATTACAAGAAATTCATCAAAGGATATGCGTAGATCACAAAACCAATGGAAAAGTTGTTAAGGAAGGATATGAAGTTTGAGTGGAATGACGAGTGTCAACACGGTCTAGATACCTTGAAGGAAAGGATGGTTACCGCGCCGATATTAGGATTTCTAGACTTGGAAAATACATTCCATGTGCATGTAGATGCATCAACGATAACACTCAGAGCTATCTTGGTGCAACCAGGAACATGAGACTTGGATCACCCAATAGTGTTCACAAGTATAAAGTTATCAGACTCAGAACAAAACTATAACACGACAAAAAGAGAAGGCCTAGCCATGGTCTATGTGCTACAAAAATTCAAACATTAATTATTGGGGAAGCACTTAAAAATGTTAACATATCACTCAACCCTGAAATACCTCGTCAACAAGCTAGTGTTGGGGGGGAGAATCTTTCGATGGTTACTACTATTCCAAGAATTCGACTTTGAAGTAATAGTTAAACTAGGGAAATTGAATGCAGGACCCGACCACCTGTGGAGGGTCACAAATGGAGAAGAACCTACGAATTTAGAAGACAACTTTCCAGATGCACATTTATTCTTAGTACAAATTGCTGATGAATACTTTGCAGATATCATTAAGTACTTGAGTATAGGTATTGTGCCGCAATACTATAGCACCACGTAGAAGAAAAACCTAGTAGTCTACACTACCGACTATCAATTGATTGTAGGACAATTATATAAAATGGGTACAGATAACATCTTGCAAAGATACACGTTAGATCGTGGAAGACCAAGAGTCTTAGAAGAATCCCTCAAGGGAATATAAGGAGGGAATTATGCGGGTAAGGCTACCGTGCAGAAGGTATTGCACGCAGGACTATGGTGGCCAACGATTCACATAGACTCAAAGGAGTACTGTCAAAGATGTGATGTCTGTCAAAGGGTAGGAAAACCCAACAGAAGGGACGATATGCCATTATGACCACAAGTAATATTACAAGGATTTGAAAAGTGAGTAGCAGAATTTGTGGGACCAATCAACCCACCGACAAAGAGAACAGGGGCTAGGTACATTATCACTACGAAAAAATATTAACAAGATGGGCGGAAGCTACACCAGTAAAAGATTGCAACGTCGAAACAACAACACAATTTTTGTTTGAAAAAAGAATCACTCGATTCGAGTGCCTAATAGTTTTGATGAGTTACCAAGGAACGCACTTCATAAACAACACCATCCATGTGATGAATGAAGAATTTGAATTCCACCACCAGAAAATCACACCGTATCATCCACATGAAAATGGCACAGTGGAAGCCTTCAACAAAAATCTGGAGAACGCACTAACAAAGATTTGTAACGTCAACAGAGACGATTGGGACCTCAAAGTACCAGCAATATTATGGGCATACAGGACTACATGAAAAAAGTTGACAGGGCACACGCCATTTAAACTGGTTTATGGCCAAGAAGTAGTAGTGCCATTAGAGTTTTTAGTACCCAGTTTGTGCGTAGAAGCTATCAAGAAAATGAAAGAAAGACGCATAGTATAGAAGAGACTGAATCTGTTATTGACCATGGAGGATGACCGAATACTGGCAATATTCCATCAACAAGTGCGGAAATCAAGAGACAAATCTTGGGACAATAGACACATCAAGAAAGAAAATGTTCAAGGAAGGAGATCTAGTATTGATGTATGAAAACAAATCATTACAGCACCCAGGAAAGCTTAGAATGCATTGGTTAGGACCATACGAAGTAATATCTGTCACAGACGAAGGTGCTTTACAGTTAAGAGATTTATTAGGCACATAACTCAGAGGAATGACCAACAGGAGACGACTGAAGATGTACAAGGACAATTGACCACCCACCGTGCAGTAAAAAATATAAAAAATAAAAAAAATAAAAAAAAAGGAAACAAAACTAAAAATGGTGTAGTACGCCAGAAGTAGAAAGGCCACATGAATTAAGAAACACTAATTCGGCAAGGATAAGAAAAATGGTTACATACAAATGGAAACAAGTGGGAAAAAGAACGACGACAAAAGCAACATGACAGGATGACACTAGGAGAAATTAAAGAGAGGTAAGGACCGATGGGATGACACATTAATCATGCCAATAAAACATGGGACAACAAGAGTAATGGTAAGTATGAAACTGTCGAAGATGCATTGAATCCGCAATTAAGGCGCATTTAACCCATAACCAAAAAAGCGTACTCGACAAGCTTCATGGGAAATCCATACAACACACAGACGTGGGAGCCCATAGTCTATTCACGAAGACAGAGCAGACAGAGAGCGCCAGAGGTGAAAGAAAACATAGAGAGTTCATAGAGACCATAGAGATCGTTCAATTCTAGCAGCCATTTGATACTCACCATGATGGTACCGCCCAAGCAAGCAGAAGCGAGCCAGACCACCACACAAACCAGAGTTCAAACCAGGTCATGAGGACAGGCCGAAGAAGGTGAACACCAATTGTCGGAGGTCGTCAATATCAACGAAATCCCATCCCTAGAGAGGATACCAGTACAACCCTCACCGATACGAGAAGAAATTCAGCAGCCAGCAGCGGAGGCCACAAATGTAGATACGACCGCAGCGATGCACGGACTGCAGAACCAGGAAGCAAAAACCTGGAAGGAGGTGCAACTAGAGAATATAGAAGAAACTCTGAAATCTAATGGAACAACATCAAATCTAATGGCACGATGTCGAATCTGATAGCAGCAGTGGAGCCAGATGAGTCTCAAATGACCATCTCAGAACACCCAGTAGGGGAGATCGTAGACGATGTCTCAGCTTGGCCGGAGTGGCATACAGAGGAACAACCGGAAGCCGCTGGAACTTCGAGCTAGCCACCACAACAGAAGGACAATATACAGATACCAAGTTCACCCCGCAAGAAACCTCCAACAAAAATGGTTCTACCACAGATACCAACTGGGGTACAGGTAGGACTAGAGCTACTGGGTCACGTCAGGAAGCTCAAATACTCAAACCATGATGTAGAAGATGAATCCAAGTTCCCAAAACTTGCACAGAGGGTATTTTTACAGACCATAGGCACAAATCATCTTGGAGAACTGATTAACCAACCATACCAGTGGGAAACTGGGCTAGAGAAAACATGAATCTTAGGTCTGCTGAACCTACCACATTTTGGCAGAGGCCAGAACGAAAAAGCATGCATCAAGAAGATGTTAGCAGTCGCACATGGAGGGGACATATGGGTGGACAAACCCATCCCCATAATTGTTGAGCTTATTGCGCAAATAATAGGTTTACCAATTCGGGGTATGGATCCCGGGTTGGTTTTGGACGACAAATCCAAGGAGAAAAAAGCATGCAGAAGAAATGAAGAAGAAATATGGCACCGCCAGGGGGATGAGAGGCATCATCATCAAACAGATTAACAATGCAGCCACACAATTGGGCACAAAAATCTTATCTTGCAAGTTGCTAAGAAAATGTCGCAGGGAGGAAGTACCAATTGGAGTCATTGTAGTTGCAGCCTAGTGCGTAGAAGACACCTCAATTAGTTGGGTGCCATACTTATTGAACTTATTCCTAGAGGAATGCAAGGATGCGCAAGACCTAGGCACAGAGGTCCACTACTCATGGTTGATTACTTTAATAGCCTTCATAGGATGGAGAGAACTTGGCTATGTAGTTTTTTGTACCAGACCACAGCCTGCGGGAGCGAGGTATTTATTACTGAAAGAAGAGAAAAATTCCATACATAGGAGGGACAATGAGATCATATCTTAAGCATACCTATGAGACATATAGGAAGCCATCAACTGATCATGGAGAATAACACTAGAGGTTGTCGCATGATATGCGGACATCGCTAATTTCCAGGCCACATGACAAGCAATGTGGATATAGGCAAGGCAAGATCTGGCTAAACAATGGCTACCAATGCGCTATTTCATCACATAAGGTGATATCGATATGGTCATTAGCGAATGGCCCGATGAATGGAAGATTCCAGCCATCACCCAGGAAGTGTCAGAAAGAACAACAAAAGGAGAGGCAAAGCAAGCAGAAACATAGCCTCTGGAAATCCAAGTTCCCAAGCGACCAAGAACGGGCCAAGGCAAGCTAACATAGACAGACGAAGGACCAAAGAAGAAAGGAAACCAGAAGGGGAAGAAGGAGAATTCAAATCCAACCAAGGAACAACATAAATAGACTGAGGGAGCACAAGAGACCACCTCAAATCCCAACATACAGGAACCAGGGGGGAATAAGAGACTATCCACATAGGCAGGAGGCATGTGCAAGAAGTCAAAGGCACAACGAGCACCACCATAATATACTATTATGAAGGATTATGGGGACATGATTGTTAGAATGGTCCAGGATTGTCTAGCAGAGGGTTTCGACCATGAAGCACATCACAGGGACAAACTGCAAAAAGTGTTGGTAGAAATTGGACAGTTCCTTAAGAAATTCGGGGAAGTACAAATAGCAAGCAACAACAGGATCATAAATCCATCATCACCACAGACCGACAAAAGAGTGGAGGTAGAAGAACAAGTTGCAATCCACTCATTACCACACACAAAGGCAATAGTCTACATCACACCTAGCATGATGCTCATGGATGAAATCTTGGGGTAGACACCCTTGAAGGATTTAAACCACATCCAATTGGTCTTGATGCGGATGCCATCAAGGGCACTACAAAAGTTGTAGGTTAGTGTCGATCATGAGGTACAGTATCGTGCACACAGAAACTTAGTCGAGTTACAACAAGAAACAAAGAAGCGAGAGGCACTCGAAAAAGTTTGTGAGCAGGCCAAGTTTGAAACTCAGGAGGAAAAAGAACGCAGGAATGAACTGGAATAAAGAGTAGGAGGAATTTTTGAGAAACTTCCAAACACCGTGCAAGGAAATGAACTCTCGGTAGCAGAAAAGATTGATCATATTACGCAGTCCATTGAGCAATATCAGAAGGAGATCGAGAATCTCCGAGAACGTATCAGACCCACCACTCCACCAATAGTGAAGGAGAAAAGGAAGCAAGAAGCAATAGCGCAACTGCAGGAGATAGAGTAGCAGGTTATCACAACAACTGACTTGTTCAATAAAGCAACACAACTTTGGACAAGGTTGGAGGAAGATCCACAAGTCCAATGGTGGGACAAGGAAGAGGAAATGATCAATGCAACGATCCAAAAGATTGAGTAGAAGAAAAAGATCATACCTGTCCCAGAACATGTCAAAGAGACGCAGGAGATTAAGAAGTTGCAGACAGAGCTAATATCTACGCAAACCCAAAAACATGAGCGTGAGGCTCAAATGGAGCCATTACAGGATAAGATAGTAGAAGTACTAGCATAGGCAGAGGAAGCTAAGATACAGATAGCACTGACCTAGGAAGAATGTGAAAGATTGTTGAGCGATAAAGTGGAAGTCTAGGTAGTGGAAACAATCAAGGATAAGACCGCGCAGAAACTGACACAAACAATAGAGCTCAAGGAAAATTTCCAGACGATCACTAAGGAGATCGAGGAAGCTCAAAAGGATTAGGTGGCTCAAGACGAGCCACATGTCAGTGTTGGGGACCTGTTGGCAGCAGGACGAAGTGGAAAGAAGGATGATCATGGGGAAAGAAAGTGTGCAGTAACTGTAGTAACAGCTGGAGGAAAACACAACACACACGCATGCAAGAAGGCGTGCACAAGGAAAGCGACAACTGGAAGGAAGAAAAACATGCGCGCATGGGAGGAAGACCTAACATCGGTAGGGTTAGGGTTTTGGTAATATATTGTAAACGATTGAAGATCCCGAAATATATAAATATAGATACGTAGGTATCATAGGGGTTTTATTATTCCATCTTAGATATGTACGAGTTTATGCGACATGTAATATGTTTATGAACTACTTTGTAAGTTGTTGAGCTAGAGGAGAGGAGAGGAGGAAGATATGAGGATTAGATTGCACACTAACGAGCCTGGTGTGGTCTAGTTCGCCTCATATAGATCTTACCCATCTGAGGAGAATTGTAAGCGCGCAACACCAAATACGCAAAACTACCTTTATAAAAGAGCCAAGAGCCAAATCTTTGTGGGCGTAGCCCAGGAGGGGGTGAACCATGGTAACATCTGTGTAATGAGATGAATGCATGTGTATTGTTACCATCTTTTTAGTATTTATTTGTTATGCTTAATGAATGAATGAGTTGTTACATTGCTTGTCTAAATATAACTGCGATATTGAGGGAATAAGTCGTGAATGACAGTAGGTTGTAATCACAAGTTATAATAAATGGTCCAGAACATAGATCCCATATCTTGCGCTCAATCCTAGGCTGTAAACACATGAGTCTTACAGCCACGCATTATAGCTATCTCGAGTGAGACTGTGCGACGCATTCTATGTGTTGTGTTGCCTTCTAGTTTACCAGGAGGGCCTATAGTTTTAGAGTCTTTTGATGGAAATCCTAAAGAAATGAAACTTGGGTCAATAAATAATATGATAGAGTAGTAATTAGTAACCAACATCCACCATTTACAAGTACTTTGGTTCACCCCATGAACACCACTCTTGGTGTACACAAGGTGTGCCTCAGAACTGTCCACAGAAGTCTTGAGTCGATTCACAATGTGACATGTGAATTGACACCAACCTTTGTCACAAGATTGATACCAAATGCCTGCCTTCACAACAAGTTTAGAATGGATTCACCAAATTGTTCCCCAAATATGAAGTCACAATTGTTGTTAAAGATGCTCTGATACCAACTATAAATATAGAGATAGTGGTGAAGAGTCTCACCAAACTATCATTAAATAATCTTTGATAATAATTGTCATGACCTGGGCCCTTGGAGACCCACCCAAGATGCTAACTCTCATCCTCTCTTCGGGGCATGCGACACCATGATGATTCTCACTTTGCAGCTTGGAAACACCAAGGATACTTTGTCCAAACTATGCCTCTTCATCTAGAGCATTCCCATACTCTATTGTAGGCTATGGGCGAGTCACACACTCACTCTATGCGGCTCACTTGTATACTTAGACAATTTGTTAATAAATTAACACTTAGTCATTTATGCATACAATTATAAAACATGTGAAACAAAAACATCACTTGTGAAACATACAAGAGACACACATATATAGTGCAGGTGGCACCAACAGTTCCTAACACCTAGCTTGTCTTATTATGAAAAATAGTGTTATAATATGAGAACTAATGGATCGATTTACAACTTGTGTAGGTTCCCACGACTCATCTCACCTCACCAACACACTCATATATATATCCTCCCTAACAGACTTCCATGTCGTAACAATCTCTTCCTTTATGTGGTTCGTCCCAGAACTGTTCCCACCTTAGACTAACCATCTCTCTCTTCGTTGCAAGAGTCACTTCACCAAAAACCCATAAGTATTTAGTTGCCTCATAGTGTGCCTCTCACAAACCTGCATTAAGGCTTCACCGATTCCTCTTGTTCATCCCCTCTTGGATACTTGTTTTTCATACCTTCATATTCCTTGTTGTCCTCTTAGCTCATGTTCCTTGGTTTTCTTATACAGACTCCAACCATATCCTCTTGAACCGTCGCACCCGTTGCGCTAGTCGTTTCCTTTCGCAGACCAATGTGCCCATTTACTAAGTCTCATTTGTTGAACCTACACACCCTTCGAGTCGATGCATTCTTTCGGACTGACATCGTCCATCACATGGGCATGCTCATTCAAACCAATCTTCCTATTCACTTGGGTGCACCCTTGCCTTGTTCATTCTTTGTCAAGCCAACATATCCTCTAGATTACCACGCTTCTTCCCTATGCCCTGTCTTTTGACTCGGGTCGATTCCAACTCTTTGTGGGTATGCTAGGAGTGTCGACCCAACCTCCCCGATGTTCCCATCTCATGGAGGGAAGGCAATTCCATATCTTGTGTTCTCGACCTAGGTCACCTTGTCCGTGCTCTCATGCAACCAAGGCTTTGTCTTCTGTCACAAGGAAAGTAAGGCATGTTCCCCCTTGGGTATAAACATTACCATTGTGTGACCAAGGTGCTCCTACTCACACCTATAAGACTTCATTCGCCTAACCGTCACATACTTCTTATGTTCTCTTGACCAACTCACCACTAATTATGCCCAAGGATTGTGTGCGCTCGATGGATGTCATCGTGGGCTTTACAACTTATGGATAGTGTAACTCCACCCTTTTCATTAAGGACTGTCTTGTAAAATAATACATATTTTTTCTAAGGAATCACCTATAAAATAATATAGATTTTATATTAATCAAATGTACATAATTAGAATTTATTGGTTTTAAACTTATGCTCATGGATTCATGTGATAATGGGTTTGTAAATCTACAATGCCAAAATATTTACATTGCTAGACCATTTCATTTTCACTATATCTAAGTTGTTTATTTATGATTATATAATAATTCTATTCATTTTTATATTTCAATAAAATTTTTAAGATTAATTAATTTTTTAATATTAAAATAAAAAATTATTTAAAAATTAAAAATTAAAAAAACCACGGATTAAAAAAAAAACTTTTTATTATAATAATAAAACATATTAATAAAAAAAAATATCATACTTTCATTCTTCTTCCTAATTTTTAAAACATAAATATATTTCTGTTTAATTTCTTTTAATCTTCTTCTATATTTAATAAACATTTAATTTGAATGGAGTTAAATTATGGTTATATTTTAACTACCAACAACCACTTTATTTTAATAAATATTCTTTCACCTTTACTTTATATCTCTTTATATAAATTAATACATGTTGGCATCATCAAAAATATATTTACCAATTATAACAAAACAAAAAATATAAAATAAAACTATGATCGGGACAGATAACAGATATCCTTTTTACCTTGCTATGTAAAACTGTGATTGAAATGATGATTGCGAGCTTATGTAATGGCTCAAAACTTTTATCGCAGAATTTCCTTAAAAATTTGTGCTCAAATTATGTCTTAGGCATTTTTTCTACATAGAGCATCATGCAATGAACGTATATTTACTCTAATCCGTTTAATTAAGAAATATCCAAGCATTTGTGTGTTCCTCTTCAATGTGACATGCGAACGACATTTTTGAAGAGTTAAAAATCTCGAAAACAGATGGCAAATTGATTTATATTAGTTTATGTTGTTGTAATGTTTTTTTTCTCCAGAAAATATCCAGAAAACAACACTATATTTATTCTGATGTATTCGATTAGGAAAGCTCCAATCAAACATCCACATATTCCTCTTCAATGTGACACGTCAACAAGGTTTTTGAAAGGTTCAAAATCTGGAAGACACATGGTAGGTTGATCTATGTTAATTTATCTCATTGTATGAACTATGACATTATATTTCTTTTAGTTGAATCCAATGTTACCTTACCTTCCACGATTTTGATGATCGTAGATTTCCATTAAAATTAAAATCCTCAGAACTTATCATATCAACTAGTTGTTTTTTTTGCTAGCCAAGTGGCTCATATTTTGAAACACTTGATGTGTTTTCTAGTCGTGGTACTAGCGAGTTGTTTTTTGCTAGCCAAGTGGCTCATATTTTGAAACACTAGGTGTGTTTTCTAGTCATGGTACTAGCAAATTGAATGGACGAGGAAAGGCACTGATTGGAGTTGATTGGAGTTTATAGTAGTATTTTGTATGGTGAGATATCTGGTTGGAGTTTATAGTAGTCTTTTGTATGCGGTGCTTCCCAACTATCTCCATTGCCTATGCCCATGATAATGGGTTTCGATCTTTATCAAATGGATTTTAAACCAGACGAAGGGATCTAGGATAAAGCTTTAGGATTTCATTTGCTCCTAGAACATTTGTATCTCGAGAATTTGTATCTAGAATTTCTTTGTTTCAAGTTGAGGCTTTCCAACACTTAGGTATATTCATTCATGGTAAAACATTTATGCCACCTCACTTTCATTCATTAAGTCACCTGTAAAAATGGAGGAAGTCAAGAATATACATAAGAGAAAGCCTAACATTAGAAAACATGTCACTGGTTATCATTATTGGTTGACAACAAAACCATTTTAGAGCTCTATCAATAGAGTGCATTATTTAGTTAAGGCTTGAGAGATCAAGTGGTTTCCTATGGACACTACCCCCTTAATATTAGGCATAAGAAGAACATGTCTTCTGACACCTTATCCTAAGGTAGGTGGGGAGTATGTCCAACCTGGTATTTAAGGGTAGGCATCATAAGTAAAAGAGTCTACCCAAGCAGATAGGTGTTGTGCCTAGAGAGAAGGGATCTAGATGTGATGTATTAATTATGTTCCATATGATGAAACCCTGGCCCAAATATAACATATATACTCTGGAACGACTACCTTCCTATTTATTTTTTCCTTGGCTTGTCGCACAAATACAGTGAAGGGATATCTCTCTCTTTTTCACTCACTACTAGAAAAAAACAAAGGGATTCCTAGAAATGGAAAGAAAGAGACAATACATCTTAGGTCAGAAAGGAGAACCCAACACACAAGATGAAAGAAAGAAAGTGATTTAAAATCCAGAGAACTTGAAGCTCGGGTTGGTCAAAGAAGCAAGCTCGGGTTAGTTAGGAAAGAGAAAAGAACCTAAGCCCAACCTAATAGGTATTCCAATATTGAGAAAGCATTAATAGGTTAGGGAAAGCACCTGAGCCTGGAAAATCATCAGTATTTATCCTAGCCCAGAAAGCAAAAGAAGGAAAGCTAAATATTCCTTCACACCTTCAACAAGAGCTAGAATTTATTTCTTAATCCCAGAAAGTAGTTTAGGTAGGAAGAATATTAGGTCAAGAAATCCATTATCAAGTCAGCAAAGCAATAACCTAATCCTAGATCCATACCCCTAGTTACTTTTGTTTCTTATAAGAATTGGATTGTCTAGGGAAAGTGTTATCTAGGGGATTGGAACCCCAATTCCATAACGCATCTCATACATAACCTGTGGCCAGATTTATGAGCATCTAAACAATTTACATAAGGAATCGACAAGCATCACTTGGAAATATATAAACAATGATATGGAATAAGCAGTTGGATGTGTGTATCTTAAATGTAAGTTTCCCTCCACTTGCAAACACATTCAATAGGATAAATCATGGCTTTATGAATATCTTCATAGCTAAAATATGAGTTTTTATAGATTTTACTTTTACCTTACCTCACTATAAATCTCAATTCTATATATGGGAGGATATTTTTTCCACTTTGAACTCAATACTGATATTGAAGAAGAAGAGAAGGAAGCAACATCAAGACAAGTTAGGATGATGACCATGCTTATGTCTGGATTCTCGAAAACTAAATCGATNTAAATCTCAATTCTATATATGGGAGGATATTTTTTCCACTTTGAACTCAATACTGATATTGAAGAAGAAGAGAAGGAAGCAACATCAAGACAAGTTAGGATGATGACCATGCTTATGTCTGGATTCTCGAAAACTAAATCGATGTAGGCATGAAGGAGCCTCCTAGAAATTGGGAAAATCTTAGGAAATTTGCAGCACTTGCTTTTTTCTTAGCGAATAGGAAGGACTATCATAATTTTTTAGGAGAGGCCTCTATGGGATGAATGATCGAAGAGGGGATGCTCAAAAAATGAATCACATGGACAAGAAGGAGCCTTTTGTTGAGGTCATTTCCCGCTTCCAAAAAATTCCCTCCCCTTTTCTATTCTCTTGAATTCTTTTCTCCCTTTCTTTCCCCCCCTTATATAGTTACCCGTTTTTCCCTTTTATGTTTTTCCTCTTACTATCCCTTTCTATTTCTAACACTTAGTTGCATTCTAGACCACGAGATATGATGTTGGTAGAATTGCAATTTCTCACCTCAATCTACAAGTTCACATCACGAGTCCGACCGACCGTTGTGTTGTTTCGCACTTAGTCGAATCTACAATTGCGAGTTCCCGAGTTGATGGGATTGGGATTTCATTTTCACGTGTTCCATGATAGACACATTGCACCAAAGAGTTTTGTGATCTACATTTCGATCCTCAGACTCCCCGAGCTTCCTAAGTGTCATTTCGCCTACATGAATCCATCTGACCACCATTCCGTCCCACACTTAGCCAATTTTTCACCTCATACGATCGCGGCCTCTTGGGTTCACGGGTTATCAGGTTCACAAAAATATCAAGTCACATATTCCCCCCGTCTGTCCCTTCCACCCTCGTGCCCTTCCCAATGCACATTTACTATGATTTTAATGTTAATAACTTACCATACAGGTTTGAAAGGATGGTCATTAACAAAAAAAAAGGGTCTAGGAGATCTCCTATTAAGATGCATTAACAACAAATTTACAGAGGGTTATATCATCTCCCTCTAGAATTCATTCCTAACATAATTTGAGCAAGGGAATGTTCTCGCCAACTTATTGGAAGAAAATCGACAACAGTTCTATGGAGATACACTGAATATTTTCAGGCACGAGGATCAGAGTTTTCAGTGGTCCAGGGCATATTCCTATTATTCATCCCCCTTCCCAGAAGGAAATAATCTAGACGTCTGGAATAATCTGGATTGTAAGGAGTTGAACACCTGGTGCACTGAGAGATACATTCCAAGCCAACAGATCATCCAGTTGTGGGACTATTCGTCCGTCTCTCTGTCACCTCATGTTTTCCGTAAGATGTTGAGGCTTCTCGAGCCAACGTTTGCCTTCAAAGGTGAAGATTGCAGGGAGTTCTTAAAAAAACATGAAAATGGAATGGACCTCTTACCTGAATTCGTATATAACCCAATGACTGTCCCCGAGGGCATCACACCATTGCAGGTTGGCTCATTTAAAAATACCTTCCATGAAATTGCATTTCTTTTTACGAGGATAAGAGGACAAAAAACCATGACCAACATCTCTCAGATGATTCTTTACATTATTTATTTTATGGTCAAGGAACAGACCATCTTCGATTGGGGTAAGTTGATTTCCATTGAAATATATTCCCAATTGGCACAATATAAGAAGGATAATAAATTGTTTATGTCATCTTATTTGGTTTTTATGATAGCGCAATGTTGTCATTTCCCGAGATTATCTTTGTGCAAGAAGGTAAACTGTGAATTTGACCCACTAACCTTTTGGTATCAAACATTGTGGAGGAACAAGGAATCCTATCATTGTTATGAATTCTTTAATGATTTTGTCTCAGTTTTTAAAAAATTGTTTTTTGGAAAGAAAGCTCCCCGGATGTTTGACCAAGAAAGTAAGTTCCTAGATAGGAAGGGGACACTAGAAAAAATGGAAAATTATAACATTATAAGGACTTTTGGATCCAAAGAAAATCCTTCCTTCCTTCCATGCCACATATCTGATAAAATGTTTATTGCTGAAATAGCAAGGCAATACACCCACTAGTTGTATTTTTTCCATGAAAAGAGAAAAAAACAATTCATACCTCTGCCTTGTAAAGTCAGGGATTTCATATTCATAAATATAAACAAGATTGATGAATTCACATGCCACTTCCAAAGCCTCAATTTAAAATATGTTGAAAAATTAAAAGGGCTCAACCCTAGTGGTATTTTTGTAGAACATCTATTCGTTGTTGGTTTTAACAATTCTTTCATTAACACTATTTTGAATGAAGATGGAGATAATGCCTCAAGTACTCCTGCTCATGACATCAGTGACCTGGAGACAATACTCAGAACCAATGAGTCGTACAAGCAAAGAAGAAAAGGTCCAGGTGAGAAAAGTGCCCAATCCCCAACTATCATGCCAAAGAGTACAACATCTCGGAGAAGTGCTCCAATGGCCTACCCAAGTAAGAAATTCACCCACAGTTCTTCAGGTGGAGAGGAGATAAGAAACCTCCTTCCATCAAAATTGAAAGTTCTCATAAACTTCTCTTGAGGATGAAAATAAAAAACATTGTGCAAGAAGAGGAGGGACCTTGAGGAGAAGGTGATATCCATGAACTATCCCTTGAGGATATGGAACTCAAAATTGACATCGAGAAAGTGTTCCCCAATGTCAAAAAACTAGACAACACGGAACACTAGAAACCTCAGATGGAAATAATTGAGACCAATACCTTCGAAAAATAAGAGTCTTTTTCATTTCAGAGAATTTGTTTTTACAACAAATCCAAAATTTTAATTATTGAGAAAAGAGATGTAAAGAATAAAAAGGGGAAATATCGTTCAGAGATTTACCTATAGAACATGCGACCTTCCCAATTTTCTTAGATACACCAAGCAAATCGAGATACTCTAGACAATTCTATTGGGGGCTTTGAAGCGGATAATGTCAGGTTAAATGAGTGAATCAAATAATTGGAGGAAGCTTTAATGCCCCTCCCAGTACTGGCTAGTCCTTTAGAAATTATTGGGCCTACCACACCTGCGACAAAGTTAAAAGGATTGGCAAGCTTTCTCACATCATCTCAAGGCTATGTGGAAAAGAATATGAAGAAAATAATGAAATTAATAACAGAGGCTTGAGAGATGTCAAAGAGCATGGTCTCTTTTGGAACGAGAGCACACGCTTTTCATGAATATCTGTAAGAAGATTTTAAAAATGAGGAAGGTTTCTACCTTGATGCGATTGTACCATTTGGTGTTAAAGTTACTAATACTACATAATTGAGAACAAGAGAGGAGGATCTCCCTTCTCCGAACCGAATAAAACAATTGAATGCATGCTAGAAGGAAAAGGTAAAAAACCTAAATGGTATTGTTCAAGCATGCAGTGAGGCCATAACTAGAAGAGAGGCATTATTCAAGAAGCTAACTAAGATAGATATAGCTAGTAGCACAAATGAGGTTCAAGACCTAAAATTGATACTCAACTCGGTGTTCTTAACCAAGCAAGCATTTGATGAACAAGTTGAGATCTTTAAAGGGTTTTCATTTGAAAAATTCTATGGTATTCTTGAATATGGGGAAGATGACGTGGAAAACTGACTAGTTGATTATTCGATTAAAAATCAATATATTGAAGAAGCATTGCAAAACATTTCTATTGATATAAGGGAATTGGAAGGTGAACTCTTCAATATGGAAATATGGCATGAAATGAATGTCGTGCCAATGAGGAGCTACATCGAGGAGTCGTTCAAAAAGGATATCGACAGGCTTACTAATGAAGGGAAAAAGACAGTTGAGACAGTTCCTGTAACCGCCGAGGAGAGCCATAAAATGACATCAACGAGCAAGTGAGGAGCAATGATATACCATCATAGTAATTTCATACTGATAAGATCTTTCTCTCTTTATCAATATCTCCATCCAATTACTCTAGCTCTTTAAATAGAAATATTTAACCGAAGACTGATATTTTCCTTTTTCTTCTTACTACGTCTTGTTGCCTTCCGCCACCCACTTTCTTCTTTCTACGAACTTCATTATTATACATATTTGTTTGTCATTATGACAAATGAATTTTAATTTAAGAGCATATGTATTGAACTATATATATTTTTAGAAATTCTAAGAGATCTATTTTGGGAACAATCTCGATTGTACTTTCTAACCCAATTTTTTTTTTTTTTAATATAAAGTATTTGAGGTTGATCTATCGTTATCTCCATTTGAGCTGCCCATGTATTACTCTGTCAAAGTTATTTTATGCATCAATATCATTTTATTTTAGTTTTTATGTGATCATAACTCTTTAGCCCTACTATGATGGATGTGAGGAAGTTTTGTCTATTTTCTTTAAATGTATGAATGTGTGTGTTTACTAGTCCATTCTCAGGAACTCTCTTTTTAAAAGAAAATATTTTTTTTTTTGTTTTTTTTTCTATATCTATTTTACCTTCTTTCGACGGACTTATTTAAAAGTCCCACATTTAATAAATCTCAGACAAAGGATTACCACCTCTATAAAAATGTAGGAGTATTTGCATCCTTGTGAGGTTGTCGTTTCGGTACAAGCGGATTCAAGCATAAACATCTTCCAAAAATTGAGCAATTCTTAGGAAATTCACAACACTTGCTTGGGCTTGGGTTTGATTTTTCAACAAATATGAAGGATCAACCAATTTATTGAGGAGGAGAGGCAGTTATGGGTTGAATGCTTGATGAGGAGTGTCATGTATGAATATTAAGAGCACCAACGTTTGTATGGTGGTGTAGGCGAAAACTCAAGAGCAAGTGGGCTATGGACTATGTATGGACCAACAAACATTTAATGATAGGAAGTAATGATAGACTTATCTCTAACATTACTTCACTTACATAAAATTACTAAGCTTTAAGCTAATATTTTGGTGTACAATGTGGGGTTGTTCGTCGAGAAAAGGAAAAATAAGACCTAAAACTTAAAACCTAGGTTAAAAAATTAAATGCAAGTGCAAAACAATTATTATTTTGCCACAACCTTGGCTTAAACAATGAAAGGTTGTTGTTTTTCTTGCAATGTTAATAGAGAAATGGAAAAATGAATAGTATAGTCCCTACTTCTCAAAGGACAGGGAATAATAAATGCAATCTTAATAGGTATTTGTGATAAATATTGATGATAAATTAGAATTGATTAATTTTTATAAGTATGTAGTTTTAAATTTGATTGTAATTATAATTGAATCTTTTGTGTTAAAAAAAGGTAATACAAACATTAGGGTAAAATCATGAATATAGGTGTCTATTTTTCTTGTTTTATTAGAAAAAAAACTATATTTTCACAAGTTTTTCAACTTTCGGTATACAAAAGTATTTATTTATTTATTTATAATTTCACTTTACAGTGAAAACAAAACTTGTGAATAATTTTGTTAGCTTTCTAGTGACTATTTTTCAAATTATTTTTATTGAGATTTGATATGTCAATTTGGAAATTGTTTTACAGTATGTTCCTTAAAAATGAAAGAAATGATAATGATTTATTTTCCCCCAAGAATGTATCTATTATTAAACTTTTTTTTTGATAAACAAAATATACTGAAACAATATTCAGAGACTATATTTTCTTATGACTATAGTTTTGAATCTAACAGATGAATATTATAAGTTTTAGAGTTTTTTGAAGTTGACCAAGCTGAAAAAGTTGCAGATTTTAAACACATGTTTTCCCCCACCTTGTATCTATCTTAATTTTTACTTAAATATAAAATCTAAAAATACCATTTTGAAGAGAACGGTTTAAGGATTTTGAATATATTTTTTTCAAAATTGTCCATTGTGTATATTTAGATATATGGATATTCCATTTCATTGAATCAAAATGTCACCTGAAAATATTATGCAGTGATTTTTTTATAAAATTAAATAAAATTAGATGAAAACAATGAAAATGCAAAACAAATATATCCATTGAAAGTAGATTCATTTTTTCAAATGTTAGTATCAATTTCAAAACTAAATTTTGAGTATTTGCAAGAGTCTACAACCTCCAAAGTTCAAGTAAGATGGAGAGAATTCTAAGGTTCCTGTAAACAATCCCATTCACAATTTTTTAGCCGAAACAATATTTCAACTGGAAAATATTTTGGTCGGTCAAAATATATTTTTCTAACGTAGTCCGTAGAAAATAAACGAATTCATTACTTTTCGGACGAACATTAATTTTTTAGCCGAAAGGTGGGTGAGACAATTCTGTCAGCCGAGAAGAAGGAATCGACACATTCTTTCATTGAAGTTTGCACCAAATCTTATAAATATGCTTTCAATCGAACCAATTTAGCACAATTCACTCACTCATTTCATGTATTTTTATATGTGGAGACCGTAAGAAAAAGTTTGAATCATCTTTTTCATTGTTTTGAACAAAGTGGTTGATGTTTTGAATGCAAAAAAAAATCATCTTTTTGAAGATCAAGTTTTTATTGGAATAACAATTTATATATTGAAGGCTTTGTTGAACATTTTTTCAAGGTGAAAACTTACTTGAATATTATTTTCAAAGTGAAGGCTTTGTTTAACATAAAATTCTTGGTATTATTTTTTAATAATTTTTTGGCAATGAAGTTTTTTCTGAGACTATTTTGAAATGTTGAATTTTTTAAAAACTTTTACAGATAACTATACTCACGGGAAACAAATTTTTGTGCAAGAGAAAATTTGATCGCACTCGAGATGAAACTCACCATAACGAACAAAGGAAAGAGCATTATTAGAGAAATAAACGAGAACACGAAAATATTGAAGAAAGAAATTATGATGATGTAAATAGAAATTTTGAACAAGAAGAAGTCCAACCAGGTATGCATGTACATATTGTTTATATTAAAAATATAGAATTCATTTATTTAAATTAGTGTTTAAAATATAGTTAATTGTAATTCGGATTTGATGTTTTAAATAAAACATAAATAGATTTTCCTCATAACATCGATGAAGTTGTTGAAACCGAAATTGAAATAGAGGTTGAATCACCTATAGGTATGCACATAAATCTAGATAATATAATCTGTGAGCATGTCTATATAGTTTTGTGAATTTATGTTTGGTTTTTGTTTTTTAATATAAACTTTAAATTGAAATTTGCAGGCGAATCTATCAATATTTATGATGAAATATTAGAAAATGTTGATACTCACAAATTTGGGAAGAAAGAAGTTAAGCATTATATAATATATTGTGTTAAGAATATGTATAATACTTTTTTCAAAGATGAATCAATAACAATAAAAGCTCAACTTTTACTTTGTCTAATAAAGTGAAGAAATTTAAAAGAAGCTATATCATTATTGGGTATTCAAAATTCGACACAAGATACAAAGGTGAAACATAATGTCTTTGACAATATAACTAGTGTATTAAAATATTTTGGAAAATATCAAAAAATATATGTCAGTGTTGCACGTAGAGTGATACAAACAAAAATTGTTTCATCTAGAAATATAAAACATTGTTTGACACAACACATGGCAAAAGCGATGGGAACCTCAAGAAAAACATTGTACAAACATAGAAAATTTCGACTGCAAATAGATGTAAATGATGAATTTTTTTGTTGGACAGTTATTTCTAGACAACCCTACAAAGATAGACTTGTAGAAAATGTTAAAGAATCAGCTTGTAATTGTTGGTTGACATAATATCATGTTTCATCACATACAAGGGATGTGTTTCGATGAATAATAACATGAAAAAAAAAGTGAAGAACATCTAAAACATATATTTCCAATGACACAAATATAATTGTTCAATAGGTTCAAAGAAGAGAACAAAGAAGTTAAAATTTCCATCAATACATTTGTGCAACAAAAACCATGGTTTGTTAGACCCATCATTATTCGTGACACTTTTTGTTGTCGTTATCATGTGGAATTTGAATTATATTATGAAACTTTTCTTGATTTTGGTCACACTTAATGGCCAAGTTCACCTTCTCCTTCCACATTCTGTGTTTTTATATCTGAAATTCTATGTGAAAGAGAAGGTGATGAATTATTTTACCCAAAAAAATGTGTTGGTGGAAATAAATTTAATCATTGTGGAAATCTAAGTTTGTTTCACTCAAAGTATCCTATTGATATGAATTATCAATCATTTTCTAATATAACAGTCAACTGGAAGAGATATGAATATATCAACAATGCGTCTCCACATTATTCAAATGTTATTTCCAAAAGAATTGATTTGAAAGTAGATAAAATTTGTGCGATAGATTTTTGAAGAAGTTTGAGAAAGAAATTTATAAATATACCAAGAATTCACATAGATCTTGATGGAAAGACCTACAATTCAAATAATTATGTGAACTTTTTCCACCAGGGACATTTTTTTCTGTAGTTGATTATGCAAAGAATTACACATTCACTGGACAAAAAGAAATACAGAGCGAATATTATCATTCTGATCAAATATCCATATTTGTCCATTTTCTATATAGACATGATCAAGAGAGTATTGATAACATAGAAAGCACCAATGACAACCAACATGCTATGAAAGAATATCACTTTTATATAAGTGATGATCGAGTACACAATACACATTATGTACAACATTGTTTTGATAAATTTTATGATTCATTGAAATAACGTGGGATCAGATTCGATTGACGTTGGATATGGTTCGATGGATGTGCGAGTCAGTTCAAATTTTCATGATCATTCTATTGGTTGGGTCATCTTCATAAGAAATAAAACATTACACATTGTTGGAATTTTTTTGAGACTGGTCATGGAAAACGAGAGCATGACGGTGTAGGGGCATGTATAAAACGAGAACTTTGAAGGTATCAGATGAAACCTCATGCTAATCGATTTGAATCTTCTGATCAAGTTCTTGAATGGTGCAAAGTGGTGCTAAGACATGAAAATAATCTGTTAAGAGATGTATACAGGTGTGTGTATATACATGTTACACATGATATTTTTATTCACGTGTTCAAATTTATATGATCTTCAATCATTTTCTTGATTCTTGATTCAGGTTAACAAGTTCTTGTCTTGTGCAGGTTTTTTTGGTATGTTGGAAACCAATATGTAAATAGATCAATCCCATATGAAGCTAGTACAATACATGGAACACAAAAAGTGCATTCAGTTAAAACAAAATGCTATCAAAATGTTTTTTCATTTGATAGAGGAAATTAATCTTTCTTTTGTTTAGTTTACATGAAGGACACATAATCCGTAGAGATTTCTGGAAAAAAAATGCGGAATATGTTAAAGATTTGATACATAACGAACTTAATATAAAAGGGAAAATTCCACTTCCAAGATCAGAGGAGATGGAATCAAATTAAACTATGGTGTCAGTTGATGTCAATAGAGTTTATGATCTTGTTAGAGAAGGTAATTTTTATGTTTCAATTGTTTGAAAATATATTTTTTAAATATTTAAACAACTTGTAGATGTACTTGTAAGTTGGATATATAAAATTTATATATAGTATATGAGTTTAATGGCACGTGCATGAGTGTTAATCTAACACAAATTGCTTGTTCGAACATATCAAATTATTTGCAGGATATTTCTTTGCCATGGTTGCACCTATAGACAACATTGAAAACATGAAATATTATTTGATGCGATGCACAGAACAAAAGATGAGTTTATTAGAATATTTTGATGATAACGATTTTATATATGAAAGAGGATCCATCATATTTAAAGGTTGTTTTTTCAAGAAACTCATCAAACTGATAGTCATGTTCACTTTCAAGACTATCAGTTGGATGTCATAAGTTGTCAATATAGTCATTTGGTATGTGCAACACACATAAAGTTAGTATAAGTTCAATCAAGAAAAAAAACAAAATTTAGAAAATGGAAAATGTCAAAATCCAATCATGAATGAATAATTGAAGATGGCATACCATTACAATTTCTTTAAACAAGTTACATACATTCTAAAATTGTATATTTTCCATTGAAAGTACACATATTTATGAATATATAGGATTCTTGAATCATTTGGTTTAGTTTACTTTCATGGTCCATTCAACTAAGGAACTATAATTTTTATGAATTATAAAATTTACCTAGCCTTATTTACAATTTGAGGGAAGAAACTATAGATTGTATAGGGAACCTAAAATGACCTATACTTAGAGTGATTATACTAATCCTACAAATTATCCATCTTATACACAAATACTTTAATGCATCACCAATACTACATAAAGGATTTGTGTTCATTATTTCCAATGATTTAAATGTTTTTTCATATGAAAAGGATAACTTCATATCAGAACTAGGACCCATTTCCATGTCATTATAAGGTCCTATTCATGGCTTATAAAAACTTTCACTAAATGTAGTACCCTTCATAAAATCATCCCCCTCTATATTAATATCTCTAGGAATAATATCATTCTACAAATAAAAAATAACACCGTTTACTAAGGCTTGGTTTGTTGCATTTAGATTTTCATTTTTAAAATTGAATTTGGAGTATATTGAGCATTTAGTAGTGTATGATTAACATGCACTTCAGAGGAAATTTCATTAGATTCAATTGAATTGTGAGATCCTCTACCTATGAGGATGAGGAGCACAACCATGATAGAGGAGACATAATAATTGAACCTTTCTAGTTTGAAAGTGATAGAGGAGATAGATGAGACATAGGAGAGGATTTGGAGCCCACTGTGAAATATCTATGGCACATAAAAGTCTCAATTTCAATTTTTTTTTTTGTGAATTTTGATTCCAAAAGTGTCAATTTTACTGCTTCAATCCATACCTATTTTTCATTTGGACATTGTACAAATAAATGGTTTACTAATTCTACATTCTTTTTAAACATTATACACCATGTTGGCCCGTAACATTTTTTTTTACCATTATCCTAATTAAATATTTTAAAGACATCCTAAAAAGTGTCAATTTTAATTATGAAATTGTGAATTTTAATTCCAAAATTGTTGATATATTAAATTGCTACAATGTGCATTAGATATCAATATCTTGAAGCAAATCAAACAAAATTGAAATTATGAGCTACTTGAAAAATGTGTATGATGAACCTAACACTACTTATATTCTACACATTAAACATACTTAAATATATACAGAAATTAAATATATGAAATATTCCCTTGGACTATGAACCCTTCAACTTATAAAAATATCTACAAATAGAAGGGAAACTATAATGATGATATGTTTAACTATTCAACCATATTTGTAAATTAAACAAAATTGAAATTATGAGAAACTTGACTATACAATGATATTTATAAATGAAATGAAATAAAACATTTTTAATTTTAGCACACTATTATAAAACATAAATTGTCCTTTCACCAACATAAACAATATAAACCTTTTAAAACAAATCTTAAAATACATGGTTGTTAGTGATAATATTTCTCTTGTTTTAACTCATAATTTAATTAACTATTTTATTTTATTTTGTATTAACATTTTATATAATAATATTTTTTTTACTTATAGAAAATTAATGATTATCGTATCTAAATGATTCTTATACCTAGTATCTACCATCAACAATGTTCTTAGATATTAATAATGTTACTAAATGATGTCAAGTTCAAAATAAACATAGTTTTCATTAAGTTTGATTGAAAAAACTTAAGTCAAAAGAATGTGATTTTGTGACTTGATAACAAAGTTGGGAGTTTACTCAATGTAGACCTTGTATTGTGGATGGTGCATTGCTATCCCTGCAAATTTCTGGATAGAAGGTTATTCTGTGATATTGAACAACACTCATAGGTGTCATATTAATGACATTGGTGAATACTTCCAATGTGTAGAGGATTGATAATACATTATCCCTTTTTGACCCTTTTCAATACACAAGCAATTTGTGTCAATATAATTTTTAATGAAAATCGCTTACTTATATTAATGTATATTTTAATTTTATATTAACAAAGGTTAGATGTTATTATTATTATTATTTTGAAAACTACTATTTATATCACATTTTCTTGAATGAATATATTGAAAGTTTGAAAAGAAATGAAGGATGAACATAACCAATTTAGTGTTGGATTTCCATTTCATTGTGAATTTTCAATTTTGAACAAGGATTTTACTAAGTTTTGGACTGCCATGTCAAAATAATGGAGGTTCTGATCCGAAATCGGATTCAGAAGCCTATCAGGGCTTGAAAAATGCTCAAAAATGAAAGTTCTCGGAATCCGACGAAACCAACACCATTGCATCTGGCTCGTCTTCCCGATTCCGGCAGTATATTTACTTTGTCAAATGGACTCCGTATGCGAAAGTTATCACATTCTGATCGGAAGCCCAAACAGGTAAAAAGTCAAATGTCAATTGGTCAAAAAGTCAACGCTGATGTCATCATGTTGACTGTGCAGAAGATGACGTGGCACTCTCTGGCTGATGGTGATTGGACAGGTTTGCTGACAGGGTAGACATGTGGCAGGCAATTGGACTAGTCAATGGTTGACAAGTGGCATTTGCCCGTCGAATGGGAAAGTGCCACGTGGCCCAGTCATGGGCAGCCACGTGGCACCCAATCAAAGTCAAAGTGGCAGGGTTCAAATTTTTTTGGGGTCCATGGGTTTTGAACACATGACCAACCACTAAGCCTAAGCGCCTTCACTTTAGTCCTGTAACCAATGCACCACATTATTTTATGTTATTAAAACCCACAATATTAATTATATTGTATGGTATTATGCGCATAAAGGAGGAGAGGGGCCAGCGCTTAGCC